>UZAN01040277.1:2365-21417 GCA_900618425.1 Echinostoma caproni
TGCTACAGCCAATCATGCAACATAATCCCAGAGGTCAATCTGACATTACAAATCCTGGCGAATTTTCAGGATTGAGACATAACAGATGTACTGTTCAAATACCAGAGTGTTCTATTTTGTAGTGTCTGAGGAGAATATAAGTAATGGTAACATATCGGAGCATTTACTTTTTATCTTTTCAACAAATAAGATCATAAAATGTCCAATATTATTGTTGACCTAACACTTGACACTCATCTTCACATTTCTGGTTAATGGTGGAATTATTATATGATAGTAGTAGTAAGGATTATTGCTGATGAATATGCATAAAACCGATAAAAGTGTTACCAGGAGTCTGATCAGCACATATAAAGAAAGATCAAGTACCGATAAATCAACCATGGATTACTCTTTAAACGTCCCTGATTTCAAATTGAAGGTAACTCGTAATATGATGTTCGTTATATTATACTGCCTTTTGACCTCATTGTGTTTCATTTATGGAAAGACCATAAGGTATGTTGAAACAAGGAACTCTATTTAAAATGTGAATAGCTTTTGTGGTTTCCACTCATTATTTACATGCTGTCACTACTGATTCCAAGGGTGACAGCTGTGCCCATTTAAATTTTTCCCTCTAGAATTACTCCATAAATGGTCATTCCATCTTACTTTCCATGTTCACTTATTATTTGAGCATTTGCATTCGCTCAAAGCTTCATGTATATATAAGTAAATTACAAAGTTACGAAGAGAATATTTCATTTATAAATTATTAACATCATATATTCGGTAATAACAATAAGTGAAAGCAGGAAACATTTTTTCCTATCTGAGTTTTCAGCTCGGCTCATTGACGAAATCGCTACTCTCGGCTTGTTCTCATGCTTTTTACATTGAAGAAAAAGATATTGTTGGAACTGTTCACCGGATCGTCAGTTGTCCAAAGTGAAAACAATTTCAGCCGGGAAGCTTATTGGGGAAAAAGTAATCAGGATGCATCTACTGGAAAACCTCCCCCTTCATTTTGCGCCGCCCACAGTCCATTCATGGTGGAACAAACAAATGCGTGGAATTCGTCCAATTTGGGGTGTTGGTTTTGAAGACGATGGGAGTCTTGGGTGGGGCGATGGCAACACGGTGGGAGAAATGTAATGGTTTGGTTCGGCGAGGACAAGATGGCTGAATGGAATGGTGATAGCAAATAATTCAATTAATCGTGTCGTTCGTACACAATTCGCAAGGTGTCACGCATCCAGGATTGCGTGCACGGCATTCTCAGACGGAGGTATTTCAGGCGTTTGTCTGTCTGCCTCTCTGTCTGTCTACTTACGCATCTAATTCTCTTCGAAGGAAACATCCTCACAAACGTTTAAAACATTCTTCTTTTTGCGTAACTTGAATGCTTCCATAGAAAGTTATTTGTTCAATTTCGTGAACTGTTTGAAAATATTATGCTTTCATGTAGAGAAATTTGAGCGGTAAACTACGATTTTCTTTGAATACCACTTCCGACCCTTTAACGGTAAGGTACCAGGAGTTACTCGGAAGGAGAAAAAACTAATATTTTCCGACAGCTACATAACCCTCATTGAGGCGTGATGGAGTGTCCAATTCGTTTTGCACAATAAGCACTTTTTCTCTAACAAAATTCCTATCCGCCCTTGAAAGATATTTTTCCTTCATGGTTGTCGACCATTCCGCCTCATTAGCCGTTTTACGGCGGGAGTCCCCCAAAATGACCGCCTTTTCTTTTATTTGGTCCATTTTATCCTTTATACATATATGTGGCCTATTCCCTAATTGATTCCTGTAACCTATTGGTTGTTAAGAAGATATCAATGGTCTGTATATAGCTGGTTCAGGAAGTATACAACATCAAGCGCTGCAGAAGATTCGGGATAAAATAATTCGTTGTCCTCCTGTTGTTTAATGAGCCTCGACGATATTCGTTAGATACATTAAATGATAGTAGTCACGTGGTCTAACGGGAACGAATATGTGGATAACCCGACGACTGTAGCCAAGCTGATGAACCACTACAAAATGGATGAAACAGCCCAGACCATTGCGACATCAACAAAAGACTCGGAACTCCATCTGAAAGCATTTTGCAAACGAGTGTAAATTGCATGAATAACAGTAATTTGGAACATTGTTTGATTTGTCGAGAACCAGTTTTGTAAATGTTTGATCCGGTTTCATAAATGTCATCAACAAAATGATGCATTTGACCGTTGAGCTGTTGCTAGCATGAAATTGTGTAGACCGTCAATAACAAATCAAACTGTTCACTCACCGTTAGTCCGAATTTCAGAGTCTCACGTTAAAGCGCGTTACCACAAAGTCCATCTTTTCTATAAATATTTATGACAATAACGTTCAATGAGAACGCTATTGTATTGATTGTCACTGCTCATAAAGTCGCAGTCGATCATTGTGTAAACACACCTAGCGTTAAAACGAAATTCATCAGTGATCAAACGTCGCATGTTAGCTAAACTCAGGTGATAGTGATTATCCGATCGTCTTGTACAGCGATATGCTCTTTTCTATATCCGTCACGCTAATTTCAATAAAAGGTTACGGATTGTTCTCAAAGCAGACTATTTCCTCGTTGATTGTGTGGCATTTATGTACGTACCATGCATAATGTACTGGCCAAAATCAATCAATCTTTACAATTTAAATCATCAAAGCAATTTTCAAAAATTTCAGTTGTTAATGCAAAAGGTGTTCGAAGCGGAAATATGTATAAGCTTTACGGCAAAGATTTGGGTACGACGATATTTATTGAGAACCATGTATTTTTGCTCTGCTTAGTCGTTATTGAGACAATCCAGACAATTTAGTAGCCGTGCATTATTCTCTGGCAACCGGGGATGATTTGCAAAGGGCAGGCAAGGGGCTATCTATGGATGAATGTTTCCACCTGATTCTAGCAATAGGTGAATGTGTCTACTTCCAGCAGATCCCAACCAAAAACAGCCAGAATCTGTTTGTTTTTACTTTGCACAATGTCATGACGCGGCGAACAGTCGCGTAGGTATTCTCGTAATCAGGTCATCGAGCTTTATTCTAAGAGCTATGACTATGCCTATGGTCAATTCAGATAGGTAATTCATCGTTATTTGTTGACTAAGAGTTCTGAAGATTAAACTAAAAGTTCTCCACAATCAAATGTGTTGACTGGAGGAATAAAGAATACGATTTATTGTTCAAATAAACCAGCATAATTACTGCCACTAATGGTGAAATTGAGCGTCAATTGACAGTTTCAGCCGGAAGCATATAACCAACAAGTGAACATATTCCTTCGTAGATTTGATTTAAAATGTTACACGTGTCTCATTGTTTGAGTTAGTAGAATTTACAGTGGATGAAGAACCAAATTTATCAGACAAAACAGGAATATGTTCGACCTAGAACGGACATTTTACATTACTAGAGAAAAAACTGGAAAAGAACAAATTCACTTAGTATGCAGGCCGGATATTGTGATTGAGAACATTTGAAAATAATCGATCAGACCAGCGGATCAAACTGCCTCGTTCTGATCGCAGACAAATAGAGACATCTGTTTAAATGTTGATCAACAGTACAAACACATTTAAATCACTTACGTGATTGAATCTCTTGCCCTAAAGGGTTACAACATTATTATATACCTAACGAAAACCAGACATCTTTGAAATAGCATCCTAACATAATGCCATTCCCATGCGTAATACGTTTCTGACAGGGGATAGGACAGATAATTCACAAAGATAAGCAGCGAACAGTCAGAAGAAAGGAAAGTATCCTAACGAACGCTGGAGTCATTCACTATTATACACGATGAATTCTTGTTATGTTTGAAACTAAACTTTCTCCACATAATAGTGATTCGTTCCACATAGGATCCGAATAGATAAATCATCAATAGCATTGTTTGCCTATGTGCAACTAACATTTATATAACTTCCTCAACATAAGGCGTTGATTGGAGTAGCCATATTACCTTCAGTTTCCTTGGTACTAAAAACTCTGTCCTGTGTAGGCAACCAGAGGCTTTGACCAAATCCATGCATGCAAATCAAACAAGTATCGACGTGGATCCCAGAACGTAGAAGTTGTGATAAACCCGAGATCTTCACGAACGAGGAACTTATGACACTATACAGTTGTGACGGGCCGGAGATTTCGGTCGAACCATAGGGGGGGGGGCACTCGCCGCCCGGCACAATACTTTTTGTGCCGTTTTTGTTTAAATTCGTGAGTTTTAAGTGTAGTCGAATCGATATATGGCAACAATTGGTGAGGGAACTCGAGCGGAATTCATTATGATGGAATGAACTGACAAGGACCTGATACTTTCGATTCGACAACACAGAAATCTAGAGCAGCCAGTCGACGGGCGGATGAAAAGAAAACCTTATCCCAGCTCAGCTTTTAAATTTTTAAAAATTACATGGATCACTTTTACTGACAGTGACCATTGAATGCAGTATGGTAACTGTGGTGTTCTTGTTTGCGGCGTGTAAGGGAAAAGTCGAGTTCCCCTGCTCAGTCTTCGCGCGACCTGCTTGTGCAAATAGGATAGTTCTAGTTCGCATGATAATATAATTACGCCGCTTACGTACCAAATTGGCATTTGCCTATTGAGTAATAACATACACGACTGAACTTGAAGATCTCTGATGTCGAAACCCCTATAGCCGATTTTCCGGTTCAGAGAAGTGCACTTTTTGATAAAATAATATGCATTGCTGATTTTAGAAAATCAATTCTTACGGTTGAGTTAGGAAGTGCAACTTAAGACCATAACGAGTAGTGGTAAGTATTTGTAATTCCGAACGCGTGAAGTTGACTGAAAACGATCAACGTCAAAATGATCAATACGCCTCATGGGGCATGACAACCCGGCGTTACTTGAATGGTGCTACTTACTCGTCATTCGTATCACCAACCTTCCTATGAGGTCATTGTATGAATAATTATATTGCTCATTGCACCATGATTTCAAAACTGATGCAAATCAGTATCGGGGTCTCTCCCCAATACTGCACCATTCGTCCCTAGCCTTCAGATGAGCACAAGAGTAGGAATGTTCTCACACTCCAGTTACACTAATAAGGAAATTACATATAAAACACTTAAGTTCTGACAGATTGTTCAACACATTTTTTGCATAAACATGTAACACGTATCACCGTTTGGCAGGACAAGAAAAGGCACTGCCATCTTGCAAGTGAATGAGCCTCCGTGCGGTTGAGATTATTTATGTTTGTCAGTAATGGTGGCTGTAGTTTACCAAAACTGTGTTGGAAAGTGGAAAGAAGGAGAACATCCGAATACTGTGCCGGAGGATGTTGAAATCAGAACACAAAAACTGCAGTGAAAATATCCAACGATGGGCAAGACAGCGCAATCCCCATCCTGAAGTCAACGGACATGCCAACTATGATTATGAGGAAAAACTTTCAAAATAAGAAGGATATGTTGGAAAGTGTTGTTTGCATTGGTCGTTTTTTGCATCAATCGGGTTTTTGTGATTGTTTTGTGGAAAAATTTAATTTTGCACACCGGACAATCTGATTGGTTCAGGCTCATATGTAAACGCCTATGATTCCTTTCCTAAATGTGATTTGTGTCCAGTGGACTAGATAAAGTATATCGGGAGCATTTCCTGAAGAACGGACGTTTGACACAAACCGATAGAGATTTTGCCACGGCAAACATTTTCAGACATCTCCGATTACTTCAGAGATGATTCTGGTTACTGATGCCGCTTGCTTAGTTAGGGAAATAGCCCAACTCTCCTGACTGAAATCGAACTACCAAAACTACTTACCAAACAATAAATGTTTGAAATACGAAACCTCTTGAACAACTTGGCATCACATGAGATCACACTGCAGACAAAAATCGTCCCGATGATGGTTTTGTGCATCATCGGCTTGTTACCTGAAACCTTTGTGATTTTGCAGTCCGGCGATGGTACATGACTGGTGCTTCATCATATGTGATTCTAAATGTCCCTCTGAAACCACAATGTAATGGTGGTTTGATGATAGTTTACCGAAAAGCCACCCACCACACAACTAGCCAGAAAGGAATGTATCTATTGTTGAAACCATCGAAATAAATTCAAATAATTCGTGTACCTCTCAAAAATAAATAAACACGTATACACCAGGAAACAGATAATTTATGTCATCTGTCTTATAACTCTGAATCCATGCCCAGGGGTCCCGTGAACTGCTGCTAGCGGTGGATTGGATGAAACAAATGTCTAATTGACTGTGAGAATATCATAGAGATTTTAGTTCCCGTTATGATTTCAAAAGTAACGGTCTGCAAAAGGTGAACCAAAATTATCACTCAACTTGTTTGGTGGATATGAAAAGCAAAACAACCTGGTTCACATATAACAGTCTAGTGTAAAATAGCTGGGGAAAAATCGTTTTTTCAAAGGTGACCTTTTACATCTGTTCCACCCAAATGAGCAATTCATTTGTGAACCGTTGACACCTTTCACAAACGCGCCTGGGTAGTCCAATTTGGGTTCACAATACTGCGGTTGTATGCTGCCCACTTCTGTGTACGATATACTGTCAACTATAGATGGGCGATTGCTTTAGCCCACTGGCAGAGAGCTTCAAGTACTTGTTCTCACGATTACATTTCATCAGCTGTTACCATTAGCAATAATGTGCCTGTGGAGTTGAACACCCCCATACCTCAAATGGTTTCTTTGACAAGTTAAATGGTCAAAGCGATAGGCGTGCAAAATGTGCAGTCGCAAACATTGTCGTTTCTAAGGCAACATTACCTGGTGGTCACTGTTCACGTGGCATATTTAGGTTTAAGACTGTTCATTCCAGTTGCGCTGTTTACGTTATTATGAAGGCACATTCAGATGTTTACCTGATGCAAAACGCCTGAATCGGACCAAAGACGAACAAATACATTCGGATGCAAAACAGATTGCATTGAATCAACATCGCAGATATAAAAAAAGAGAAAAGGAAAATGAGTCGGATAGGAACTGAAATGAGGCGCGGGAAGAATTATTCAATTCGACACCCCCTTCCCCACACAATAAATTATCTGATGCATCAATTCAATTAGAAAACTACGAAGTAGCAGAGTGGTGGAAAAATTGCGGCTTTTCTCGCTTTCATTGGGAAGAGAATATCAAGCGATCAACCGGTCTTGGTGATTGTTAATGATAAAAGAGTGCGTGTATGAACGTAAACATAAAATGTGATGACCAAAATGAATAAAGTCACAAACCATCATGTGGTCGTAACTTTAGCAGATCGAACAAAAAAACAATATGATTTCCGCTCGGTTTATTAGGAAGCAGAAAAAAACAACCATTGGATGGTCAAATCTCTAAGGAATGCATGGACTATCCGCCAGGAGCGTACCAACATTTCGAAGTAAAGCTAGGGAACACACTGAGCATGTCAAAAAAATGGACGGGAATTTTTACCCTTTGTTATGTTACTTAATGTACAGCACTAGAGTACCTTTCATTCAACCGAACTTACCCAAACATTACAAACTGTGCTTGTAAATGTTAGTGGCATGATACTGCTTAAAGCTTTTTAAGTACTATTCGTAAGTTAATACATCTTCTTCATTTCATTAAACTAGCGGATTGCTTGTTTGTTACATTGCTATCTGGTCATGCGTAAGCAATTGGTTAATACTGCCTCCCAACTGCACGTTCAAATTTGCTTGCATTTCCTACAACTCATCTATTGTATCTTTTTTATTTTTCTTCTCTTTGATTTTTTAAAAGCTGAACTGTAAACCCTTCCATAAAGTGCCACAACCTCTCGCAGTTAAAATTTTAATGCTACATTACTGTTACTCCTACCTGTCTACCAGTACAGCACTTTTCGACCCTGAAATGTCACCAATGTCCTGTAGGGTTTTGTCCACCTGGCTGTAAGTTACCTTTGCTGTTTTACTATTACCGTATGGTTTTAAGAACCACGATCTACACTATTTGTTTTCAAACATTGCTAGTTTGCAGGTGTTTGTTCTGCCTTGCTCTGCCCATATTGGGTGTATAGCTGCTACTGAGACCGAGTGGCCGAAGAATTCCCAATTTCTGAGACGTGACAGCACTTTATCTGTGTTTATTTTCAGGGGGTACATTGGATATTAGTTTCTTAACATTGACGCGTATGCCACTGGGATTGAACTGCATCCACAGTTGGGAATCCAACAGAAAATGCTTTAGATGAACAGTCTAGACCATGTAATTCGAACGGATCCTGAGCACTGCTAACTTTTGATCGTATCGGGATGCTGTATGTTCACATGGAACAAATATATCTGCTTTTCAATATAGCCGGATTATATGATGGCTCAGAAAAGGGTTGAGCATCTGTTGTGTCCTTATTCTTATTCAGACAATGTTTACAGAGGTGATTGACCAATACGATCTTCTAAATAGTGCCGATGAACCAACCGTTTCAAAAACCTTGTGTAATGAGATCACTACTTATCGTCAAAACAGCTACGCTGCCCTTAAATCTTGTCAGATGCACTTACACGACCGATCGTCTCAGAAAGCCTCTTCGTGGTCAAGGTGTTTTCCTAGAAAAGTGCCAGGACGATAAAGTATCAGAGGCTATAGCCGTGGCATCGAAGTGCGGGCAACGATAGGAGTTGGCCAAAAACCCTAATTCCAGTCATAAGAATAATGTCCAGTTTGGGTCACTGATCACCACCTCCATAGGGTGGCGAGGTGTATTTGATATTTGAGAGATATTTGAGATATTTGATCATGTATAAAAGGCTTGTCAACTCAGGAATTAGATATCGACTCCCAGTGGATTGCTTTGGTGTGGAAAACCGGACAGCATTACGCACACCGGCAAATCATGGACAATAAGTGTGGGCTATTGCTCCGTAATTTGCTTAACAAAGTGTGTGAGTCTAGTAGCATATGGGAAAACGATGCGTATAAAGTTAAAGGTATTGCTAATAGTAGTGTTTCGCTGGATTGTCTGCATTATTGATCTATTATCTCACTACTTCCGCCCGTCTGAATGAATACTTGCTTCACTGCAGCCTAGATTGCCAGCTGCATCTGGCCATCTTTGCTCCTTCTACGTGTAAACACGAGATATGCAAGTGAAAAGAGTAAACCCGTTTTCTGCAAAAAATAACGTTTTGATTTGAAACGTGCGTGGATTCTCGAATGAAAGCGGTGTAGTTATTTTGTTCAAATGGGTAAGAAGTAATGTAGACCTCGGACGGCATCCGTGTGATCTTCGATCACTCATATTCAATCTTCTGATTCGTGATATTTCAAACCCAGAGGTTTTCTGGGATTACGGATAAATTAGAGTACTTCTTGTTTGTTTTGGCATTGATGAAAAGTGGTCAGGAGGTGGACGACACCCACGTTATAATGTGTTGGTAACATGCAGTTGCAAGTATCACATTTAATCTGGTGTTTTGAGGTGATTTCATGGACGACGTCATTCTAAACCGACCCTGGCAAGTTGTTTCGAAGGATTAGGCGCTATGGCCATAAAAATGACAGTTGGATAACGGGAATGGTCTAGGATTGCAACAGAATTGACCTCTTCATAATTCAGTGACATATTTCGGGTCAGTTGGTTTGCACACAAAACACTGGTATCTAAATCTCAACAATTTCAGTGTACCACTCAATCAATAATCCAAATTACCCTGAGCTAAGGTATTCGTCCATCACACCTCAACGTAACTCTGTTTGATCAAGAGAGCCAGATCTTACACCGGAACCTAATCGCGGAATTTCTTTATTCACAAACAAGACACTTGTCTGCCAGGTACTTGTTCTCGAATTCATTTTGCCAGGTAAAGCACAGTCAACATGCATTTACTAGGAGAATCGGAGTGGCAGGAAGACGACCCAAGATAGACTTCAAATAACCTAGCTTGTGCATTGATTGGATAATGTAAAAGTCGTAATATGAATGATCAGTTTGGGTTTATTTTTGCTCTTACACCATACGGTACACCTGAGCAGGCATTACATACTCTCCAAAGCCTGAAGATTACAATCAAAATGAGCGTGAATTTCAAACCTTCTAGCATTTCAATAGTTTTAGTAAAGGTAATTATTTTTTTAGTTTTTAAGTCAGAAATTAATATTTTTCTGAATTAGCCCAGACATGAATTCCTTGAATCCACTAGTGAAACATTCGTTTCCCGCTTCGTTCCGTCGTTTCGCAAAGCACATTTCTGCACCGCTATCCGTTTGCCGGTCTCGTGAATTATTCGTTGGTGCCACTGCTTTTCGTTATCAGTATATATTGTTGACTTACCGGTTCAGTTCTCGAACCGAAACAAAAGCCGAAAACGCAGTTTCCAACAAGTGTGAACATTGAAGTGAAAACCTGCTCTGCACGTTTCCTAGTCCACTTTGCACTGCTCACTTACAATGCAAAATTTGTTACAAATTTTGCATCATCACTCATCTTTACGGTCGGTAGAACTATGCAATTACCCCTCAACAGCTTTGAAGTCAACCGCGCTAAGTTCATTTATATAGAACTGGACTTTGCCAAAAAATGAAACTAGGTTTGTCTACGTTTGCCTGTCTCGTTGTCGATTGGCAAATTCGACATGTTCCCAGGAAATATTTATGAATGATGAAGTACCGGTCTTTGTTCAGATCAATGGTATCAGCATAATTGAGATGCACGCAAACAGAGTCAGGGTACTTATGCTGTCAGAAAATGGGTCTACTTAATCATTAGGCATGCACCACGTTAGCCACATTCAAGGTCACCGAAAACAACGCACAAAACAGATATCGGCTCTTCCTTCGTATCCAGGCGTGATACAAAGAGTGGTTGGATGTACTGCAGTGCACATGGAATGAGAAATTGAAGAACCACACGCTCTGTGAGTAGTATATATATATGTGTGTGTATTGTGCAATCGACAGTGTGAACTCGGCGTAGTAATCCAATCCCCCGTATATTCGACCGCGTTTAGCTTCCATTTCAATCCGGTCGTTGGTCAAAGTGCCGCGCATTTCATTCACGTTATCAGGGTAAAACATGAAACTGACAGGGCTGACGCGGAAGCAACAAAAGTGAGGGTTCGTTAAGAGGAATAGCGGTGGGTCTGAGTAAACAAAATGCATAAAGGACCTATTTTTGAGATGCAAATGTCATGAGGGGAAATTGGCTGTGGAGAACACGGGCTGGTAATGCATAGTAGAAGTTTAAATATGTCAGTAGTATGGGCCTCAGTCTGGATTCGATCCGCTTGTGTCGTCGTCAAATGTTGTTTAGACTACGGTGGCTAACTACTTTCAATCCCCGACGCAACCTTCAGATGTAACGTATGGCTGTTTCACAAGTCCCTGTTCAAAATGCAAATTTAACGATTTGTGGTATACAACTGCGTAAAATATTAAAGTGGTTTCGTCCTGAATAAATCTATCGCAGTGAATTTGTTTATGCAGTGTTCCAGGATATTTTTAAAAACAAGCATGTGAATGTCTGTCGAAATATTTATTCACGTAGTTCAGATTTGGTTCACTTCACACAGGACTATACGTATTTTCCTGCAGAATGGTTGTCGTTGGCAACAAATTGCTCTTCGCAAAGTTATCGCTTTATCAATGCTGGTTTGCCGAATCATGGTGGTTCCATATTGTACAGTTGAAGCACATAACATGGTTTCATCCACGCACTGGTAGCAGTTACCATGACATTACCACGTGTCTTCACTCAATCAAAATTAAAGTACCACTAGCATCAACATCATTGTCGGGAATGTGACTATCAACAATTCGACTACTTGCAGTTGTTGAGGACAGGATTCAGTTGCTCCAAACCGGAGTTTACATCGATAACAGATGGATAACTGAAGTGGAAATTGCTTTTATTTGTACTCGATATAGTTATTTGCTTTCGCTTGCTATAATTTACATGGATAGATCAAACATTTTCACAGAAACTATTCGCTTGTTGAGAATGCAGTATTTGTTAGTAACAACTTCGATCTGTCCATGAAGAGCCAAAATTCCGTAACTTTTCCTAGAACGTTCGCGTTGTCCTAATAAAAACTAAAGGCAGGCCTGAGTTGCCTCTTAAACAGGATGACAACATTACACCTTACAAAACTGACCAACAATGCAGGCAACCAAATAAAAGATTGTAGCGTTGCATTAGAGTTCATCTTTGTATCACATTCGTGGTCCTATGCATGAACCCAATCGGCATTACCTCAAACGTTATTTCACATAAATTAGGTGTGGAAAATCTTAGCGGTGAAGTACGCTCCTCAAATGCATGTATCCCCGTACCGTAATTTACTGTCATTATTTTTTTCTTTATGCGGTTACATTCGGGAACTGCTGATTCCCTAATGGTCTTTTCAAAGAATATCTTGAATTATCGTCAGTTCAGCGGTGAGATTCATGATATTTGCAAACTCGTTTGACTGGCGTCCGTCGAAAAGTAATAGTCTAGAAACTATCAACCGATAGAATGTACTTCTGTATTATTAAAAATCTAATAAAGGCTGCTCCTTCCCAAAGTGTGTTTCCAAAGCAGCAGTGAGCGCATACCAGTTCACGTACAAACAATCACACTGCAGACTGAATGCCTTACACTCGACAGCCTCGTCACCCGATCGAAAGTATTAGACTTTGCGACGATATTCCGTAACTACAAAATACCTTTGTTTGTTTCAACCGCTTCTCTTTGCAGAATTCGCGTTTAGAAGAAGGTGTAAGCCTCGGCGTTTGACCGATCATACTTCGTCATACTACTGACCACACTCCTATCAAACAGAATAATGGTACATTTTCGAAATTACTATCTGTCAAATGCGGGGTGAAACAAGGAACCAGTTTTGCCCGTCTTTCATCTCATTATACACCATAGAACTTCCTTAACTATGAGCACTTATTGGATGTATATATGGCAACGACATATTACCTGTTTGTAAACTCTCATGCCCCAGATAATCCTCAGAATTCCAAAGGAGACTTGATGCAATCGTTTCTTGGTTCACATCAAGTACTCTTATTCTGTATACCTGCAAAGATCAAGAAGTAATTTTTGCTTACAATTTAGTGACTCGTACTCTTAGAATCGGCTTGTCTTCTGTCCTCAGTAATGGTCCTTCTGCACTTCCTCTATTGGCTATAAAATTTCCAGGTGGTGTTCTCAGCTCATAATCTGTCACGGTCCATGAACGCCAACGAGAGGGTTGTAAGGTTATAAAATTATGATTTTTCTCCTTGAAAATAACAGTGGTTTGCGTACTACATGAACGAATCTTTGAGTCAATGAGAGCTCGCATCATTTCTCCATGACTATAATGACCATCTGTTATGTCTCCTAGATTCCGTACAAAGGATCTTATTCTGTTGAAACGATTTTTACAGCATTTTTCAGAATGCAACCTTTTTCCTATAGACTGACCCTTGCAAATAGTGGTGTTACTGTATAAACCGATTCAGCTGACAAATTTACCTCTAATGTGCCAACAGACATTTCACTACCTTCCCATGTTAAACCATGAAGTTGTACTTCTTGTTCTCACGTGGGTTTTCTGTGCTCTCCCTCCACCATAAACTGATTGTCGCAGCAGGTTTTTGTCAGCCACAGGTACACAGGTAAAAAACGAGCATCCTACCCTCTTGGTCACCAAGCAGCTAATTAGATCAAATGTTCTTCTTTTTACGATATAACGTCATATTTACGTATTAGTGAGGGTATCAAACCTCTCTCACCTCAGCCTTAGCTTCTAGGATTATGGCTCAGTTAATGAGCGTCGAACCACAGCACATGTTGTATGAGAATTCGTAGAATTTGATTTGAATACAGGATGAAGTAGTCTTTGTGAACATAATCCGCTTAGATAATATCCCTGGTTTGACATTATTTTATTTGTGCACAAATTAGAATGTGTTTAGTGTTTGCCATGTCAGGGTAATCGGATGCAGGCATCGTTTACAGAGTAGAAAGATATATAAACCTCACAATGTTGTTCTCGATGTGTATTGGCTGCTCTCTACTGGCCAATCAAACGCCAACATTTCGATTGTTGTCCTTTGATGATTGAAGAGCATCAAATGCGTTCGTATTAAATTTCCCACATGATCCGTTGACAATCGGTTTGAACTGAGGTTTACAACACTAGGAGCCTAGAGATTCACCAATGAAGTTTTATGTGGTAATGAATATGTACTACCCCAGGTGGTCTCTTAAAACAAAAGGACATGTTTGCACTAACAGAAATACACGGCTACTTATATCGTATACGGGAACAGAACTCATTTGTCACATAGAGTGAAATGTCTAGAGTGATATTGAAATGTGATGGACACCTACTTCAACGCCAGCTGTCGTTTCTTTTTGTATTCAGTCAATCAACCGGTAAAACGAAAAGAATGAAGATTAACAGATTTGCAATCTATCCAGAGAATTAAATCTGTCAAAATTATTCGTGGAATGGAAACGCCACAGAACTCAATAAATGCCCTGTTAATGCAATTTAACCAATGAGTTCGAAGTTGAAAAAAAACCGTTATTCTGTGTCAGCGTATGTTTCGTGGCAGTCGACAATTATGTGCATTCACCCTGCATACACAAACTCACGTAAAATAAAAACACGACAAACTCTAAGAAAGTTCCTCAGACAGGGCAAGAAGTAGTGGCAAAAAACCACTTCCAACTCGGATATCAAAACCCAGCTGGCTGTTTTGATTCTGGTTTGATTAGGAAGTAAAACTGTCAAATGACCAATTTAAAATAATGGTTGGTTTGTGAAAAATTGAAAACGAGGTATCCGTTTAAATGACTCCAGTATTTCAGCGGTCAATTGCTTCAAAGTTGTGCAAAATAACTTGGATTCAGATAACTTGGTGGTGGTGGCTAAATGATTGGGTCACCAACTTGTGACCTGTGAGTTCCGGGTTCCAACCGCTCCACCGCTACCCGTTTTCGCAGGCAGTCTTTGTATAACCGTGGCCCCCAATCCTGAATGTTGACTGTTGGTTTTCATGCTCAATAATTAAAATTAAGAGGAAGTAAAATTATATTTATTGACATTTTTATTTTACCTAAATATCAGGCGACAAAATTAAGGTATCTTCTCCTAGTTGATAATAATTATACACTATGCAGCTCGCAATAAATTCGAATGTGGTATGATGACGAAACATATGGTGATGAGTGTCAATGGTTCGCGAAGTTGGACAAAAACCGAGGAAGGTGCATTTAGTTAGGCCTATTGACCTCCGGTTGTGATGTTAAATGCGACTGCAAGTTGCTTCTAATTTTTAATTGCTTCCTTAAATGTTGATTGAATTCTATTTGTGTGCCATAGAAATCAGAAATTTTGATTTCGATACACTGTCATGGATATTGGCATTGTAAGCTTTATTCTCTTGTGAAGAAACGCGGCTTCATTTAGTTTAGCTGAAGTTCCCTATGAACTCTCCGTATTGTGGGTACAGGTTTTTGATATGTATACTCACTCTATATGACAACTAAATTCGATAGGTGTGCTTAATGCACTCTATCGGAAATAAACAGGAAACTGAAATGCGTTAGGGAATATTGTTTTAAAACTGAAGTGGGGAAAAGTAAAACTGCCACTACCAAAGAGTCACAAAATGCCCCATTCAGAATCGTTACAATTGAGTCTCACTGCAACCTCAATTTTGCTAGCATCCAAAATCTTTGATGTTGCCAAATGGTTTTCACAATGAACTAACAAACCCGAACAGCAATGCGTGCGTAAGTTTTCAGAAATCGCCATGTTCACTATAGAGATCTTTCATTTTGGTTTTCATTCTCCTTTTATTATTCATAAAATCAAATGTATTCTAGAATGCTTGAGAGTTACCTGGAAATTATCGTGTCACAAATCATTTATTTTAAAATAACCATGGTTAGTATTTTGCTATTCCAGGTAGAAGGAAAACTATTTACTCGCGGTATCCTTCGGAATAAATGTTATTTCATAAAAACGGTTAGGTTTTATTTATTTCAGTTGTCAAATATTCCAGGATGTGTAATCATGCGAGACAGAATTTAGCAGATGCAGGTTTTAGAGTAAAACCGAACACAGTTTCAGATAGGCCTGTTTTCTTTGATGTAAGTATTTTGGATGACACCAGCAGTCTGCACAAGTGCCGTCTGGAATTGTGTTGATACGATGATTGGAACTGGCTGCTAGAAACATTTCTATAAAAAGGAAGGGTACTACAGGGACAGTTGAAAGTAAGATACCGGTGAATTCAGAGCCACATACAGCTAGTACTTCTCTGTTCACAGATTCAGTTGCCATTGTTTGCAAAATTTATCTTTTGCTTATTCTAACACACAAACAGGAACCGAATTTAAATACTTCCGTTGATGCGACAAAAATAGGTTGTGAATTGTTTTGGATAAAGGATAACTTTTCCGGCCATATGATGTCATCAAATCTCTGAAAGAGGCAACCGATAATTTGTGGTTTACTTTTTTCCTCAGATAATAGCGAGGCTGCATTTGTTGATTTGGTTCGTCAATCAGTTACTAGGAAAAGTGAACCCTTGGAATAACCCAGGAGTTATGTGAGAGCCCTGCAGTTTTGCATGTTTTCTTTTGTCTACTGTGACAAGCTAATTGAATTTGTCAACTACTGATTTCTAAGAAATACGTCCTCACAGTACTGTGTGCATGCAAAATATTGCCCCATTAACCGATTGAGCAGTTGCATATAAGCTTCATTATTGCCCATTATTTTCGTGCAACGATAGCAGAATTAGTGAACTGAATAAATCCAAATAAGTCCAAAAGTTATGTACCATAGCACAATGTTGGCTCGCTTGAACACAAATCGAATTTGAAACTTGTTGACCAACGGCAACATTTCATTATTTGGGAGTACAAACAAAATTTCATTGGTGTAAATGATTTTCAGTTCACGTTACTATCTTTGGATGCAAACAAGAACTGTAGGTTAAATAGATTGTATAGTGACCGGCTGTTTGGTCAATTTCTCAGAAGAGACAGTTAAATTATAAGCTTTTCCTTTCAGATAACTCTTGTTGTTTTTGTGGAAGCAAAATGTATCTGCGGGCTATGTATTGTTTCACCAGAAGATTTCACTTAATTGTGTTTAGTTGAAACAATTAACTTGAGATTTTTACCAGCCATCTTCAACAGTGTAATATACAAAACGTTATATTCATCGACTATAAAAGTCGCTTAAAATGTCACAATTATTGGTTTAAACGAAATTCCATGCAGATACATGTACGGATAGCGAGTTTTGGAAATGTGTGTAAATTCCTCTAGTCCCCTGATTCCAGATAGAGAAACCATTAATAAGTAAAATCGGTATATTTGCAATGGTAAACTAAAAGATGAGAAACAGTCAGTAGCCATTGTTATTTTCATCACGCATGGATTTGTTTTCCTAAGTCATGGTTGCCTAAGGTATACCCCTAAAGTTATGTGAGAGTGGTTCCCGTTTGTATGAAAACTAATTAACGGCAAACTACTGATGAAGAACCCAATCTATCATGATTTAAATATTTGCACATCGTTCACATTATGAAAAATTGAGTCCGGCTTGTAGGTGCCGTTGTTTTAAACCTGTGTTGTATGCAATAACCAACTAGAGGAATCATATGAAGTTTTTAATTACTGTACGAAAAGGCCGCAGTGGCACTTACTAAGAGGAATGCTCCAACATGGATGCGCACTAAATGGACCTAACTCGCTGCAATCTATCAAAATCTCACAGCCCAATTCACTTCTGAAAACATGAACCACGCTTAAAACTAGCAGCATCGGACAGTCTTTTTCAAAGTTTCAAATGGCAGAGTGCCTATTCTTTTGCTTCATTAGCATATACATCATATTTTTCGGAAGTGTTCTGTAAGTTAGATTGAATAATAAAATTAGCATGCAGGTGTATTCGGTTGGCGGTTCGATCAAAGAGCAGTGTCAACCGGAACTCCGTATTAGGTATCAATCAATCCCAGGAACATTGGTTCGCGTGTCGCCGCTCTGTTATTCTTTTTACTCAGAGAAAAAGGCTGAATGCGCGCCGTTATGACGGACGTCTCACGTGACCTGTCTGTATTCGGCTGATTGCAATTAAAATGAAACAGCTGATCCTGAATCAGAAACGCTCAGCGACTGATGAACAACATATATCACATTCAATCAAGCACGTAGTTAATGCACTGTCGGGATTGCTTGTTCAAAACCGCACAGCTCGATCGGCATGAGTCAAACCTGAAACTAAATTTGGAACACTAACAATTGGATCACGAGACTATAATCGGAAAAATTGACCACACTCCATACAAGACTTTTTTACCTAAATTGTGTCAGAAAACATGACACACTCTTTGAACTACATTCGATACATATTCACTTCCAAAGACCCCGAATCATATTTTTATTTAAATTGAAGATGCTCTACAGAGAATATAACTTATGAGAACTGGAGTTCCAGGCAAATACGTTGGACAATACTGCGTTGGTTGCGAAGTCTAACTGGCGGGCACTTTAATTTCCACTATGCCGTTCAAACTGCAGTCAACCGATTTTTGAACTCTGCTCACTTACTTTTGCGTTAAATTATGCAGTCAATTTGAATTAGAATACCATAACTACGGGTGTAATTATTGGCTCCCGCAAAAAACTACCATTACAATAAAATTTAATACGGAAATAGTGATTTGTGGAGATCAATGTACAATGAATTCAAAAAAACGTCTCGCAAGGACTTCAAAAGAGGCGTCCTTGCGGCTTCAAGGTTAACTTGCCTAAGAAAAATATCTCATTTGACGGCGAGAATATTTCCAATTCGGAGTCATCTCTCTTCATAATATATGACTGCACTGGAAAGTAGATTACCGGATTGTCAAACTTCATGGTTTCACGGTCTAGCTCGTTGATTGCTCCCTCACGCCCCTAAGTAGTGGCGGAGTTAATACCGACACTTATTAGGGTGCTAAATGAAACAGTTCCATTATTCTGTTCGGACACGCAACTCCGCATATGAACGCATCTTTTCTTAAATGCAAGCTCATATAC
>UZAN01040277.1:25633-36267 GCA_900618425.1 Echinostoma caproni
TCCGGCATTTTTTAAATACAGAGCAGCTTCTCTAGGTAATATGATAATATCGCTCGGTAAAGATATTTTTTTCTGTTATTTTTATTGACCTTTCGTTCCTCTATCTTGGACAAATTCTATCCTATGTTGACGTCGTTGATTTGTGCCAGACAATTTTATTGCATTCGAAATTCGATTTTTGCCCTGAAAATCTATCCCACATTCAACGGTTTTCAAACCAATCTGTTGTCAGCTCCCAATACATCTAATCGCAAACACTTTCGGCATTATTCTAAACGTGTGATATCCACGGAGACTAGTGCCAAGTTGAGCAAGATGTACTTCCAGATGTATGCTTGCAAACATGGATTGTGCTCTATCGTATATAGGGACTAGAGGAGAAATGGGTTGATTCGATGCCCAGTGGTTGAATGGGTGGTATACTTCCCACCTATCTTTATGGTTCGAGTTCTATACCCGGTTTGGCCGATGTATTTCCACTGCTAATAATGATCTGGGAGATCGAAACATTTGTACGATACTTCCTAGCTTTTCATTTCACACGGTGGTGGCCAAGTGGTTACATCACCAGCTTGTTCTAACCGCTGCACCACCGCCCATCTTCCCAGACAGCCTTTGTTTGGCCGCGTACCCCCTTTTTGATTATTGACTGTACATTTGTATATTCAATAAATAAATTTGAACTTAAAAGACATGCAAAGACACTTTTCATATTTTTGCTTTGTTAGGCTCATTTTTTATACTGAATACATTTTCAGGAGGTTGACAACGGCCATACCAAGGCTGTCATGAAACAAACAGTCGGGAAAGACGGGCGGGCCGATAATTTGGACATGTTACTCCAAGGCCACCATCACCAGGTGATGAAAACTTAAGGTTTCCGAAAATGGAATCATATGGTCCCTTTTGTGGGACTGTTGCTGATACATTTATGTTTAGCACACATTATATATATATATATATATAAACATATATATATGCCTGATCCAAGCCTATCTTGATTACCTGGATTACTTTGGTCAAAGAGCTTTTCAGGTTGTGCTCTGACTCAGTGATTGATAGTTGCATGTCACCTACATCGTGTGTAACCGTTGAATTCTTATGGAGCTCCAAAAAAATGCATCAGTTGGAATTCGTGCCTGCCAATCTGTGAGTGGAACTCAGCACTCTTTTCGCGTTCATATGCATAACCCGAACGAGATTTTGCTACCTTATCATCATAATTCTAAACGGCGGTTACAGCATTGCAGCCCGAAAGCTTGACGATTCATGAAGTCCTATAAATTGAACCAAAATATGTATTCATAAAAAATGTCCGTTATCTGAGCCAGTTGATTTCTTAAACGCTACGGTGGCAGTAACATTTAGTGATCACGTTGCTTTGATAACTTATTTCCTTTTATGACCTGCTCAGCCTTGACACCATCAGTATTTTATTATTCAAGTACCTTTGATTACATTCATCCATCATGAACCACCGAGGAACAAGGTTTTATACCACAAAAAAAGTTGAAAAATGACGACACCCACTGATCAGTCCTCAACGATGCATCGTCGATGATTGTATTTCAAATATGAGAAAAATTGATCTTTTTAATTTAAAAGCACAGTTTCAATAAATTTGGACTTAGGCAGATCCTAGTGTCTCTAAGGAGAACCAAAGTACCTGTTCCGACTTTCAAAATCCATTTCAAGTACGCCGGCTTTTCTACTCCAAGCCTGATACGCTATGAAGTTAAGTCCCATTAAAACATTCGTTGGAACAAAATGGAATCAACGACCTACGAATGACCGTTGATAATGAGCGGTGAAAACCGAGAGCAATGTTATTTCAATAACTCCCATTGGGAAGCAGAAAGTGAGGCATTGGAAACGCTATCATTTGCGAAATGAAAACCGAGTTAACTGAGAACGTTAACACATTTACGAGACGTTAAGAACGTCATAGCAGCAAGACGAAAATTGATCGGATATGTCAATCTCCAGGTAAATTGTAAAGGAGGCTCTCAGAAGAACGAACTCCTTGCTGTACGCAATGCTGCATCAAATCTTCCAAATTTCCAGCAATTCTCTTCTTGGCATGTTCAATCTCAATGTGTCCTACACAGATTCATCATCAAGCCCTTGTTGACCCAGCATAATTTGGGGCGGGCGTGATAAACAGTCATATTCTACCGCATATTGCAGACGTTGGAATCAAGTACAGGATAAATTAAACTAGTTCCACTAGCCATCACAACAGACGGATCTTTGGAATCTGTTCTTATTTGTGGTGCCATTGATGATTAATTTGGGATTGCGAAACCGAGTTATCTATCCGACCTACATTATAAAACGAATTTATTTACTGTTTAAAGTTCACTATTGTTCATTGGTCATACATTTTTGACATTTCTGCGATATATCGCAACGCAAAATCAATGTTCTCTGCCTTGGATTGTATAGAAACCTACTGAAACCGACAGAGGAACAAGAAAAAGAGAGTGCAAATATAAAATCGTGCTGCTTGGATGGTCTCCTTTAAATGGTGCATCATTAATCGTCTGAATGTCCCTGCCACTAGTTCCAGTAACACTAGCTAACTTACGAGAAGTGATGAGGTCGTGATTATGGTGCATTCAAAATTGTCACAACGTTGGCATTACCATGATCCAGGAAAGTTATTAACATTCTGCCATTGAGGACGGCGTTGTCAGCCGCGACAGGCTTGATGTATTTCGAGGGGATAGGGAAGAGCACTTCTCTAACTAAAATATCAGAGTAAAGACTGTTAACAAACTCAAGAAATGGAACCACTATCATCCTGTTTTTTGTCCTAACACTGGAAAATTGACTAAATTTCCCTTTGATGTGAACTCTGCTTTCTCAGAAGTTTAATTGCATCTTGTTGTCATTATCAGAGCTGGAACTTTCAAACTACTACAAATTTTATAGCGACACTCAAGGTCGCGTACATTCAAATGGTGTTAAAAATGAACTAAGAACATAGATGTCGGAGATAAAGTCGGGAATAAATAAAAATCACTCAGCGCCTTCTATATATAACTATGATTTTGCAAGCTGAAATTAATTCTCAAAATGAGGATGGTGTTGCACGAGTTTGGTCAACAACTGTATGTCCAACATTTTAATTTTTGACGAAGATTTTGCCACAGAACTAGGGACAGTCTTCAAACAGTCTGTGTGCAACACATAATGATTTTATTCTTCCAGATATATATCGCCTAACAACATAAGCCTTGGTGAATCTTGTGCATTTTTTCATTTGTTTAGAGACCCAGCTTGATGGCAAATTTGTGAGCATCACAGGAAATCAGGCACCGGTTGTGACAAACACAAAATTTTAACACCTTAACGCTAGGGATCCTAAAATCAGAGCTTCAGAGAGTAAAGTTTTTGGTACCAAAAGCTGCATTTCAAATTTGGAAATAATTGGAATTAAAAAATATTTACGTCTTCTGCTCTCAAGTCTTAAAGCATCCAAAGTAGCCAACAGTAAGGAGAAACTAACCTTACGATAACAAATATTGAAATCGATTTTGGATTTCCGTCATGATTAGTTTCAGGAGTTTCGATGAAGTAATCTGTGGATACTTATCATAGCTTGATGCTTTATCTAAACCAACTATTGAAAGACCTCTGCAATGATATTCTTGGTTAGGTGAAACTTTGGAACCCCACAGACTCCGAGATTACACGAAACAATAGGTGCTACCCTAAAGTGCATTTCACTGAACGCTTCTACGTCCATCGATGTTTGGTAAGGTATTTTTTCCGCAATCTCCTTCTCGACTTTGGTATAAACATCTCAATGTGGGTGTTTGCATAATTGTGATATATCCATATAAACCATGTTGAGTTATTTGCTCATTTGAACTCCCCTGAATCACATAAATCTCATATTGGCACTGCACGCATAACAGAATATCTCGTTGAGCTACAGTTAACAGTAGAAGGTTTCATAGAGGGCTACAAATTAAATGAATCCGTAGTTTACGATAAATCTTACGGAAGTTCTTAAAAAGCTCATACCAATCATTTTCACTTGAAGTTTGATAGTTGTACTGATCGTAGGTTAGCTGTTATTATGATTCAAAATTATGGCGAACCCATTCACGTGTTTTGAAGATAGAAGCGTTTTACAATGCATCAGAGTATGTATGCTAAAAAAGACGAACTTTCCGAAGGATATCACCAAAAGGATGATGCTTTTAAGTCTTATGTATGCAAACATATACAGGTGTTACGAAACATCTCTCTAATTTTTGAAATACTCTTCAGGTCCCAATATCATACCAGTATATCTATAGTTACGGGTAAACTGCATTGATTCTTGACTTCATCTCACTTTGTGTTTTCGGGGCTCTTCTAACACCTTGCAAATTTTCGTCACCTCGAGTTTTACGAGAAACTTGTCGTAGTTCGAAGGTTGCCGTTCGGACTTGGCAAATATTTTATGTCAAGGAGCATTAAAATTCATTGCTTCTGATGAATGTTTCCTACTTCATTAGAGTGTTCATTAAGTTGAGGAGACATTCCAAGTAATTTTGCTCTGTTTTTCGCTGCACAATGAATGAGCTAAATATTGAAAACCTACTAGTTTAAATTTATTTGATACTTTTCGATTACAAATTACTCAAGTAAAACTGAAAGAAACATGTTCTAAGAAATATACAATTTGACCTTCGAAAAATAACCTTCGCGTCTGTGGCTTGTTGGCTTAACGTTGTGTTTTGTCACCGGACCCAATACGGATTAAATATTCAAAGATTTTGGCATATAATTTAAATCCAGAGTCAACTTAACAAAACTCTGACGATCCAGTCCTTGACATGAAGTGAAGATTAGCCCAATTCATTGCACATTCAACGGAATTTCTCCATCAGGACATTAAGCAAGTGAAAGAAATCTGATCACATCGAATCAAAACGATGGTTGAATTTGTTCGCAGCTAAGGCCACCTGATATGAAACTGTTATTGAACACCTAACTAAATGGAACATGTATTCAATTTGACATCAAATTCAAATCGCGTGGCCCGTCCCTCTGGCAATGGGTTTATTTACTAGATGACCAGCGAAAAATTCAACAATGGAAGACAAATTATTTACTTACCTTGGTTTCCAATGAGGTTTTACCTCTAAAGACGTTAATATGCATCTCGCCTACGAGTTCGAGGGGAAGTAAATAGTGGGCACTTTGTTGTTGATCTCCTGCACGCATCAATTTGAATATTGCAGAATTTCGTGCACCGATATGAGAGGTTTTCGATAAGTGTCACTCCCACTTCTCGGAAGTCATATTTGTTTCAGATGAAGGTCGGCATATCGTCTCACTTGAGGTTAGTATTAGAAAACGGTTGGATCTCATCAAATAATATTTTCACTGATTATTGTAATTTCTGGAGGGTCAAGTACAAGGTTGAATTCGCTTAATTACCACCCAGTAGTTGGAATTTGAATATAATCAAATTTTTTCCCTGTGTCAGAAACAGAAGTAAGTTAGCTGCTTTAAAAGAGGTTGACAGTGGTTAGGATGTGCTATTAATTAGAGGAAACTGTTAAATTCTATTGGATAGTCAACTTAGTGGCCTCCATACAAAATCGACTGCCTTCAGAGCTCACAAACGAACAAGAACAGGTAAAACATGAGCGTGATGAGAGTTCAATCAGGTCTAAGGCTTAATTTGAAAAATTAATTTCATTTGTGTTTCTTACTATGGCTTTGTTATTTTACAACTGATGCAGCAGTAACCACCGTAAAAATAGAGACATCGTACATTTTAATGTCCTTCCACTAAAAAATGCAAATACATCAGTGGATATCATGACGGCTATATTACATCTAATGCGGGATAATACCATATTCAATCGCGTGGTTGAGGCTTGAAACATTAGGCGCTGGGAAAAATAAAACTTAATTAAAGTCAGGGTGTTTCAAGAGTTTAGTCAATACCTGTATGTTAAAGACATCGGTACAAATCGCCTATTGCTAGTGAAGACACTCTGCCTGAAAATTATAGTATTGCGATTTGAATTACGGTCTCTTATTACTTGCTGCATGGAAAGCAAATTAGCATATCCGTGTACTGAAAGCATTCTGTCCCTCGTGAATTGTTTTCATACCAGAAAATTGTAAACTATCGTTTTACGGTTTGACTGATGGATTTCTGTGTCCTCACACAGTAAGACGTGTTTCATTAACTAGTTCCGAATTTGCGAGATCAACTCCATGTGTACTGTTACACCGACGGCATCTTGCTGCGAGGAACATTTAAAAAAACTGTTCCTTTCTGCTCCCTGTAACTCAGGTAGCCTATTACACCTCTATTCGAAAAGTCGTGAAAGCGTTCTTTTGACGCTTTGAGAATCATTTGTATTGCTTCTTGATCAATAAAGTGACCAGTGGTTAGACTAGGGTTTTGGTTGAAAGGCCAATAGCCCGAAAAAGTGCTTTGCCGAATGATGTAATGGAAAATAAAATTGACTTTTTCAAACAATGAACATACATCAGTTGACCTCTTTAATATATAGTTTTCAATCTGGAAAGGAAATTAAAAACCGTGCGCTTGTACACGTCATGCTACTCTTCAACCCAAATTATATTTCCCTCTCGAGATATTTTTCCACCTTACATTCAAGCCACATATTACTACATTCAGGAAACTAAGTTTTACTAGTCAAATTCCACTTGCCCTAATGTAGTGATAAATTTTAAAGTAAGCATTGAATTTATTACTAGAAATATTTTCCCTGCAAACACAATTTCCGTTGCGCGTTTTTTGCTGCTGGTCAACCACGCCAATCCACGAATCAGTTGTCAGCTTCTTCGTATACCTGTATACAAAAAGTGTATTTGTGACACAGGCATTCGATTTAAAATGTTGGATGTAATTGTTTGACTATGAACACCTCACTCAGTAAATTTATGGATCAGTGCATTATTCAAATGTTGTGTATAGTTCAGTTGGAATATTCTAACCGCATTAGACTTGAATCAAGTCTTTGTAACCGAATACTTTATCATAAGGATGTATATATACATATGAGCGAGCCCATCAGAGTTTGTAGTAGGTGCCTCCGTTCAGTTGTTTTTTGAACCTTCAGATGTGCTCTGACAAATAGTGATGCAACTCAACACAGTTGCATCTGATGTCCTGCTTGACGAACAAAAGAATTCAGATTTTTTTTAAAACATTGACAATATTCTTCAAAAGTTATCCCGATTTATCAAGATAGTGTATTTTTGTGTTCAGAACACAAAACAAGAATGACACGTTGCGGAACATGATGCAACCGACGGCAGTGTGAGAAGAATGAGGAAGAAAAGGGGCTGAAACGAAACAACACACATTTCTGACAAGCTGATGAAGCGCAAGGGCTCGGAGGTGGGAAATGAACGTGGTGCTTTTTTTTGACGCATGAGAAATAAAAGAAAGTGTGACAACTAATGAGCGGTTTGTATGTTTCATGCGGCCATAATGAACGTAAACAGGTCGCATCAACTTCTCAATCAATGAATTTACAGGAGTAAAGTATGAACAACGATGAATAACTGTTATTATGGAATTCACATCACAGCAAAAGTGGTCAAATGACAAGAATACATTTGTCCAGAGGTTGTTACTTCAGAAGCATCATTTCATTGATTACTTATTCGCATGAGTGTCATAATGAAGAAGCCAGTCTGAGAAAATTTTGCAGATTGCTGTGCACATGTGGAAACGCTCGTATATGGATCATATTTTAAAGATAACCGTTTGAAGTGTGAAAAATAGATTGACTGGCATTAAACACAAACATAAAATCGCTGAAAGGTGCTATCACGTTATTCTCATCACTACTCAGCAAACGTTTACCCAATCGGGAAAGGGAGTGACGTTCTGCTTCATGGGGCATCTCTCAGTTCCGGGTTTGTGATAACCTCTTTCACAGCATCACGCAAAGCTGTGTACCGTTTGAGCATACTTTCGCTTTTACTTGAGCGATACAAAATGTCCAGTTCATTGATAGTTTGAACAATCAGTTGGATCCGTGTTTCCAGTCTCTCGTTAGCATCTCGCAAGCGACGATTTTCCACTTGTAGTTCTTCCACAGTATACTCTGCGTGTGTTTATGAAACGAAGGACAACAGAACACACATGGACTTCAAATAAGTTTCAAGTTTCGTTTGGTGATTTAATGTTCTTTTGAATGTTGTTTACTTACATATACGAATGCATATAAATAAAACACATAGATAGGGTTTCTTGTATTTAAACCGTCAATATGCAATAATAGTGAGTGTCCTTTCTTTATATTACGACAGTTTAGGTGACAATACTTTGAAATCTCCGTGTTAACATCCGATCTTTCAAAGTAAATGAGAATCAGCTACATAATCTGAGTGTTTTGCAAATATACCAGTAACCAGAAATGTTCAAACTGGCCACTAAGACATTTATTTGTTAACATGATCCGCCCATAACTAAAGATAATCTGGAATGATCAAGTTTATCTGTGAACTGAAGTTTATTTGGGGCAGTATACTTGCTTACTATGGTTGAATTAAAAGAAGACCACAAAAAATCAACTTATTGTAACCACTTTTTTAAATAAATGTCATCCGTTTTACGGGTTAATTGTACACCCTAAAATGCCGTTTATTTTTATTCTTCCAACTTTTAAATACGAGTATCATGTTGGGGTTTACGCTGCTAAAATTTGATTCAATTATTAGCAAAATCAGTATTAACCTAATAATCCAGAATCCGGTGTACGTGTAATGTAGATTCACTCAACTTGACCCTGTTGTTTACTCTATTTTTGTTTCAGATTTACATTTGTTATTAGATACTGTCAAATTAATTTACTTTCATCAATAATCAATTTACTTTTTCTATAAACATTTCATTTGAATAGAAAAACGTTCATACCTTCATCGTATTACGTATTCTACCGATGTCAGAACAGCGTAACGCGCATTCAAGCTTGAGCTGTTAAACATCATAGCTGAGCATTCACGCCAAAGCACTAATGATCCCTGATGTTCCGCTTGGTTTAGCTTGGTCAGTGATGTGAATGTCCCACGCCATGCTATCGACATCATATGTTCATCTCGCGATATCGCCTTCCGTTGCCGCAAATTGCCGTGAACCAAATAGTTCAACGTTAAATTACAACAACTCTGCACTATGTAAGAGCCATACGTACTAACTAGCAATTGGGGTTTAGTGGGTCAGTTTTCTTTTTGTTTTTGTGAGTCAAGTATTTATTGGTGCACATAAACGACGTTTATGCAGAAGTGGCCAAAATCTACGAACAGCGTCGTGTTAGTGAATGTTTACTTTAAATCGAAGGTATCAGTTATCACGGCTGAAACAAGGGCGTCGCAAAGATACAGAGCACGCTTTTGCATCGAGTGATTTACCAATCCATGTAAACGCGGCGTTTGTTCATAGGAGTCTGAAGTTTCTAATACAAACAGCGGTAAACTATTATTATTTGATTACATCCAACATCATACAGAATAAATAACCTACGAATTCAAGGTCGAAAACAGAGTGGTATTGGATGGAGTGCCACATACCTGAAACTGTTTCATTTGTTCAGGAAGGTTTTCGCGGAACTGTGGAAGCGAAAGTTAATATAATTAGTAGGTTTGGGGTATACACTATACAACCTGGTTGACTCATGTTGCTTTCTGTTATGGCTACGACAACCGTGTACAAACGAAAGCAAATTAATTGATAACTGAGGATGACAGATGATTCAAAGATCAGTAGACAGGCGACACTGAGGATGAATAAAATTGAACTAATTACCGCATTCGTTTTTTATATGTGGCGGTGAAAAGTCCATATCATTGAAGTTTAGCTTAAATTCCAACATACATCGAACACTTATCGTTGGGAGATGCCCACTATTGCTAAATATGTCATCAAGTTATTCAATCAGCTATGAACACGTGTGTGACAAGCCTATGCTTTATTTTTACTGTCTTTCTAGCATCATTTAGTTGGTTTTATCACAGTTGTAGTCGATTCACTTTTCTTTCCATTGAGAATCGGTCGGTCGTAACGAGTTGCTCAACCCAAAACCAGAACCTCATTACGTAAATGCTGTGCATAGACAAAAGGAGTTCAATAGGTAAGGGAAAAGGTCATATGTTCCTCAACAGGGGAAAGGGTTCCACGCAGTTTGCCTTCGAAGAAAGTTTTCATTCCTTTTCTTTTACATGATATTTTCTTGATCACATTGAGTACCAATAAACCCACTCATGAATCCGATCTACTCCAAGGCGAGTCCAGCGACACATGGAAAGCATGCACAATAGTCCGTTGATCACTTGTGTCCAACCGGCCATTTCCTTCTAAGAGTTCCATTAAAGATAAATCCGTGCATTGCTTGCAAAGATCTAGTATAGTCTCGGAATAAACTGAACGCGATGAAGTGAAATAGACAGTTACACTCGACCGACAAACTGAAAGAGTAATTTTGAGAAATTGCAAAGGCAGCCAGTTCCATTGAATTTCATTCTCTCATAACAATCGCGCTTTAATAGTCTTAAAACAAAGTGCTGTTCCCCTTGAATGCACTGATTGGACGATGCTCAATCTTATTCCGACCATTTCCTGACGAGTGAATCAAACCTCA
>UZAN01040277.1:36907-50536 GCA_900618425.1 Echinostoma caproni
GCAATTCCTTTGTCAGATCAGAACCTTGCAATGTTTTCTACTGATTGTTATTTACCTACCAATTCAGTATATTTCATCTTTATCTTTTGATATAAATTTACCCTTTTCATATTGAAATTACATTTATTATACTGCTTTACACAAAACGTACATTACTGATTGCGAGCAAGATTTAAAGGTTTTGCAGGAATGTCATATACCTGCATGCCAATGAATATTTGCTGTGCTAATTTGCATAGAGTATGCCTAGCCCCGTATCACACTTGACGCTTTTTGTCCTCAAAAAATGTTTACCAGAGTTAAAACGAAATTAATTCCTTAGGGCTATGCTGTTCATTATGGGAGATGTAAGATGGATACAAAGAACAATTATCATCCAGTTCAGCCTTTTTCATGTTACTTTATCCATATCTCAAGCGTTTCACAGTGAAATATCTTCACTTTTGTCATTGGTGACATATAGCTATTGTTTTTCGGATATGCATGCCTAATACAATGTAACATATTCAAATGAACTACCAACAAAAACATAGATAGCATTGGGAGCAAACGTTGGATTTTGATTTCGAGGAATGTGTATATGGGGTTCAAAATTTTCAATCTGGCGGTTGACCTCTTTCATGTGAGCTATAGGAATTAAAATTACAGGAAACATTTAGATTGAGTCTAAATTTGCTGACTTTTCTAAAATGGCAATCTTCGTTAGTATTTAGAGGCCGGTATGAAACCATATCTTACGTTGCCTTAAGAGCTGATTTTGTTTCCTATACATTGTTGGTTTGAATAAATGTCATCGAGGTTCTTTACAGAAGGTTGGACGAACTCTCACGACCAAGTGGTTAGTTTCATTGGTTGAACTTAAAAATTACATATCATCTATCTTGCGACAAGATTTGCGTTAGGTTATTACGCGTGTGGATCAAAGTCGATTATATGACACGCTTTTGACTAACAGAAAAAGCGTTTGACTTGACATAGCTTGCTCTATTTTGTGACCTGTTTTCAATAGCAAACATGGCTCTTCACTCTAGAGCATCGTTAAGCAGAACCCCGTTTTTATTGCTAGCGACATATGTGCAGACACAGTGTTCAGCAACCTTATTCGATCTGTTGAAAAATTGTGCTAATATTACTACGTGAGCAATCGCGTCATTTTTGGATGTTTCATGCTGAATCTGATTTCTAGGTTGTGGAAGATTTTTTTGGTAATGCCACTAACCTTTTAACCTAGACCATTGATGTGGAGTCTTATTTTATCAGACGCAACCGCTTTGATCATTGATGCAGATTGTATTACAGTGGATGTAGAGTTCCTAGATGAAGGTCCATCTTGAATGATCAACCTGGCCACATTCAGGAAGATTTATCCGCTTGCACGTCTGAAAATCCTACACTTCTTTGGGTAAAGCAATATTCAAGGTGCCATTTGCAAAACAGATTTGTTCAAAGTTTATTACTGCGGGATATAAATGCAACATATGATGAAAGTGAATCAATGCGTTTAGGGGTGCTTCCATCTCCGCGTAATATGCCCAAACGCAGCTACTTTTGATTGTGGCTAAATCTACCGATAATGAACATTAAATTGAATACCGCTCTATGCGTTACCCACTCGATGTCGTGGCTAATCTTGCTCATTCCATGAAAATCAATTTAACGACCGATAAAGCGGTGTATTTAGACTTTGTAAAAGCATAAGCAATATCCATTGATCGGTACTACTAAATAGTATTAAAAATTTAGAAGATCAAGCAACTGGAATAACAAAAACAATCCTCCACTCGTCCAACTGCTACTGGTAACCTCTGAGTATTTCGTTTCACCTTAGTCGGCTTTATTTGGTTGGAAACATGCGGACGATGTTATTTTACGGTGCAAATCATCCGACTCCTAAACTACTTTCTATATTCAAAGAAAACTAACTCAAGTTATGGACTGCTCTCTATTGATTTCCTTCCATTGAACGCTTCAAAGTGCCGGCATTTTGTGTTACCCCTATTGTCCGACGAACCATGCACAGTCTTCTCAAACTGATGTTCATCCATCTCTGGTAATATTGGACCCATTCCAATATCATGAGTGATAAAATGTCGCAATATCATGCAATTTATCATGGTCCATTCACATTCCTGACTCCTTTGTAAATCTAGAAATCTCTCAAAGGCATCACTTTTGTAAAGCATATTTTCTTCTTCTTCCGGCTATGGCGTGAAGAGTGATCGCTGAGTCTCGTTTCAGTTTTGCCAGAGCTGCTTTGTGCGTCGGCAGGTGTTTTTCTTTTCTCTTATGTTCGGTTATTCCTGTTCTAAGCTGTCTGCTGGTTTGCCCAATGCATTCTGCAGGCACTTTTTATAACTGATTTTGTACCTGCATTTGTTTTGATCTTGCAATTCTACTGGATCTTTGGCTTTCACGAGATGGCGTTTCAGAGTGTTGTTCACCCAGTAGAATGTGTATGTAGAAGTCGTGGAGAATTTTTCTGACTGTTTCTGAAGTGCCTGATCCATATGGAATGCCAATAGAAACTACACGGTCTTTTCTGTCCTTGGGTTGTATCATTAGTATGTTCGCTTCCATTTGGGATCTCGCTGGGAGTGACGGACAATGATTGTCTTCCAGCATATTTTGGAGGAGTTTCATTTCCATTTGGCAGTTATTTTTCCGTTACAGAGCTTTTTGACTCTGTCAGTTAGAGAGGAGATAAGTGTCCATTTGACACATTACAGATGATCTGATCCAAAATGTAAAAGCCTATCCGAATGTGTCGATTTTCTGTGAACGCTGGTGATAAATTTGCGTGAGTCGTTCACCCTGCAGGTGACAGTCTAGAAAAGTGATGACTGTTCGCATCCTCTGATTTCATTGTGAAATCGATAGAGCTGCACTGTTCGTTTATTCAATCAAGAAACGCATGTGTGTGTTGTAACTTATTAATGACACAATTATCGTCTACGTATCTTACGTACAAGCGTGGTGGCATATGAAAACTACAGAGTGCATTTCATTCGATTGATTCGATTGGCTACAATGGGAAAGATGGGAGTTCCCATGGCAACATTATTGACTTTTATGTACAAATCGTGTTTGGAAGTAAATAAATTTGACATTAGACAAATGTATTCACCAGTAATAATTTTTGATGAGGTTAAAGAAGTTTGTTCTTCTAGTGTGACATCAAATATTAGCAAACAATGTAGAAAATATGAGCTAATTTTGTGGGTACCTTTGTGTAAACAGAAACCACATCAAAGAGAACGGCAAACCCCTAAATTTCAACTTCAATAATTTGCAAAATACAAGCAAACTTCAAATACAAATGTACCGCAGAATACATTGGGCAAACCAGCAGACAGCTTAGAACAGGAATAACCGAACATAAGAGAAAAGAAAAACACCTGCCGACGCACAAAGCAGCTCTGGCAAAACTGAAACGAGACTCAGCGATCACTCTTCACGCCATAGCCGAAAGTCACTCCATAGACTACGACAACCCGAAAATACTCCAAATCGGATTTCTAACATGCACCGAACGCTCGTATGCCGAAGCTTTGATCATTAACAATCACTGTGCATGTGTCAGCAGAAATGACGGAATCGATATCCCGAGCATTTGGGCTATCCTAACATCCCTAACGTGTACTCACAACAAAGGCCACGATGCCACTTGACCCCATCTGATAATGGGGGTTGATATGACGGACGAGGAATCATTGAGCACACCACACACACATACACAGAGATGCACACAAACACAATGAAATATCCGTTAATTTGTGATCCTTTCGACTAAGTGATTTGATGGCAAATCCTGCCTTGATAAAGGTTCCCCGCGGTAACCGCAACGTCGGGGAATATAATTCCCTACAGACATCGCTGTGTTATTAACGCTGGAGCATTCCCAATTGAATCTTTGTATTCCCTAAAGATTGATGCAAGAACAAATTGGTTTAATCTTTACCAGAACCTTTTCTGAAAACGTGCTACTTTTTCCAGTGGATATCCTCTAGAAGATTTTAGCCCTGTCAATCTGCCGATTGACAAGGTAGGAGTGTCCTTCGACTAACAAGCCGTAGATATGCAATGGATCACGTAAATGTAGATAGAATCCTGGATCTAACTTCTACATACATATTATGTCTTGTACCGTCGTATATGGAAAGTCCAAAAAACCTTCCGCAAGCGAGAGTTATGAAAATTGTTGCAATTGAAAACATGTCCTCCGTTTTTAGCGACCGAACACTTATTGGTGTTTTATTAATAGTCTAACGTATTGCTATTCCATTTATTCCATTCTGGTACCACACAACGAAAACCATGTTCATGTGCCGTCGAAATGTTATTGTTCCTGATACTTTCTCGCGGAAACTGAGTCAAAATTTCCAATGCGGACTTCGTAGTGTGAATTTGACTTAAGAACGGTTTTTAGGAAACGCCCTCCAGAATACTGGGTGCATCTCAAAATTTTGCAAAATTTTACATTTTCAGTTTGATTATATTTTTTCAGATAAATGAATGGTGTTTTGTTATTTGTTTTCGTGAGACTAACGAGTGTAGTATAACAATTTTGTGCTTGTGAATGACATGTCATTTCGGCAATCTGATTCACCATTCAACCTAGGATCTCACAACATATAATTAAAATTTAAACGGTTTGTGTTGATGAGCGGTAAATAAGTTAAAACAAACGCCTATCTGGACAACACGTGATAGCTCTTGATTGATGCTCCCATGTGTCGATTTCTCGATACTCTTCCGTAACTACTGTTTCTGTGTTTCGAAGCCTTGGAAACAACAAGTTGTTGTTTAAAACGTCAACTTCAAGGTGAAATAAAACGACATTTTCCTCAAATAACACTAAATTACCCATGCGTAAAATAGCCACATATACCTTTAGGAGGAAGAAACAAGAGCAAGAACAAATACACAACTTCATGAAATCTATCAACCTGATACCGATCCACTTTTTCTCGGAATGAACTGAGCGCGGAAAAACATTTTCCGAGCGAATGAAGCTTGTAAATGAATACAGACAACTGGAAAATGTATCGAATGATGAGTACTCACATAGGCTCTACCTAAACAAACAACACTTTTATGTCGTTCATAAATGGGCCTCAAACTATCCATGTTACCCAACGAACCATTAAATGTGAGGTAAGATACAGGATTGGTCACATAGCTGTTGCACGGGTGGGTGGTAACATCACAGGGATACCGGCCTCAGTGGTGACCGACATTGATACACGTTCTAGCCCACACTTATGAATACGTGTGGTTGTTCACGAGACATCTAGTTTTAAAACTTTGTATTATGTTTTTCATGTGGTTGAGAATACTTCGGACTTGGAGAATTTNAGAATTTCGTTCAGTTTTGAGATAAGGAAGTCCTCTCTGGTTGTTTTTGGTTGCGTTTTTCAACCTATTTCCAAAGACAGTAGGTAGCGAAAATGATATCCTTTTTACTTTTGGGCATGCGGTTCTCTGAAACCATAAGAAGCACGTCAAACATTTGTTAGAGTAAATACGTTAAACTGGCTATCTAGCTAGCTAGCTAGCTAGCTAGCTATCTCTCTCTCCAACATTTCGGTATAGAATTGCCATTCATTATTAAATTTACGTGGCGCAGTCCAATCAAATATATCTTATTTAGAAAACTACGATTGAGTGCGATAATCATCGGCGCAAAAAGAAGAAGCTCAACATGCACCAAACATTTCATCATTTTGAGCTGCAAATTATAATCTATTATTCACTGTTTACCCTGGCACCTTGATCTATAGAAATTATTTTACATCTGATTACGTAATTTCAACCTTTGACGGGCTTTTAAAAGAATGACCTATAACGAGTCACATACATCGGGAAATCTCATTTAATTTAACTATATTATAAGTTACAGGAACTGTTGCAATAAAAAACACAACTAGCAAAGGGAGCGGCTAAACACGAAACATTTGGTTCATCAGTTGTGTTATTTTGTCAAAATATCGGTACCCTTCACTTTCGCTGGCAGCCGGAATTATCTACGTGTATTTATGCATGTTCTCGACGTGCGGAATGTGTAAAGATACGCTTGACACTGCATTTTGCCCTGAAGCGTGATTTAGTAATCACATTCTTACAGAAAACTCTTCGTTTGTGAACAAATGAGATCGCACGCTACACGTGTCACAAACAAAAGCATGAATTGTTTGCAATAATTCTAGAAAATCTATTAGGGTTTCTCCTTTGCTAGTGGAAGGAAACGTTTATAAATAGTATGAATGACTAGACTTTATGACAAGCTAATCAAAATGTAATGAGACTATGGGTAAACTAGGATGATACATCTGGTTTCTCATTGTCTGAACCAGTTATTCAGTTTGTACCATTAGTTTATCAAAGATAACCACCAAGTTATCGGTCTACAGAAAGAACGAGATGTTTGAGAAAGTTAAAAATGAATATTTCACACCTTGTGTTAAAATACAACGCCGAGAACAATACAGTTGATGTTTTTTTGGATAAAATGTATTGTGATGCAGCTACCTTTCATTCTACATTTGAGTGAATTTGTGTGCGATGGCAGAGTTTTGCACGCAAAGTCCATACAAAAACAGAGTCAGAATGTTTAACTCCGTGTTACATTGCGCCGGTAATAGTAGAGTGGCTGCATTTCATACGCAAAAGATATCTGTATCAAAATTAAATAGGTATGAGACAACAACAATATGTCATCCATGAACTTACGCATTTGCACGAAAATTAAGTGAGGAATAAAAATCGGTCAATTTGTTTGTTTGTTTGTTTTGATTCCGCGTCAAAAAAATAGGTGTATAGCCTGGAATACCCAAACGAACTCAGAGCCAACTGACCATGCAATGGAATAAAATATATCATGCGGTGAATAAATCGACTGTGTATGAACGCAATAGGCAGCCATTCACTTGACAACCGAAATCTGTAACTACAGTCTAACTTTATGGTTGTGTGTAAAACATAGAAATGCAGTCATTGATGAAAGTAGTTTTTTTTCTACTCCGATATGACAGAAAAACATATGTTACGTCTTCCTTGTACCATTTCACATCTCCTTTATTTAGACGAACCCCATGTTAACTCATGATAAGTATTCTGAATACTCCTACTCATTGGTGTGCTCAGGTTGCCGGAAAGTGACCAATTTCATTAACGTCACCACTGCCAACGGCTCTTAAATGTCAATTTTGTGCCGAATGAGCGCTCTAAATTTGTCTAATACGCTGCCTTGACATCAGAACCGGTACCCGTTCTAAAATGTGTATTGTTTAGTTAGACCACATTGTTTTATTTTTTCCTAATGAAGGAAAGGAAATGATTACTTTCACCTGTCCAGCGGTTAGAAAAATGTTTCAATAAGCAACATGATGTATGATTCGCTTTTTTGAAAATTAGAATGAACTAACGCCCACGAAAAATGTGTGTATCGACAACGAGCGTTTTAATAAAGAATTAATAATAAATTGAAGTATACACTGGTTTCTTTGTTTACTGAGTATAGAAATGCACAATAAGCACTCAGGAAGGGGATCGCAGTCATACGAAGGCTGTTTGATTAACTTCAGAAACGGGAGAGATGAGCAGGACCAGTGGGTGGGTATTTGGAAAATCTTACCACTTGGACTTCATTCTCTTCATATCTTCAATAAGGAAAGCTATTTGTGCAGCTTACTTTTCAGTTTGTTGTCTGTGATATATATTGCACTTCTGAGATTATAAACAACTGAGACCGATTAATTGAGCGTCAAACGATACAGAACAGATGGAAATGCATTAAAGAGAGGAACACAATCGAACACGTGTTCGCATTTATGCCTATTGAATTTCTTTGCTCAAAAAAGATTGAGAAATACAACGTACAAATTGTATCGTGATTGGTTTCACTTCACCTTGCCGAAAATAAAGAATAACACACCATCTATATGTTCATTATAGTGGTAATATGATCACCCAGTGATTAAGTAACATTGCCCTGAGTATCATGTTTCCTATCCTTACAAGAGAAGGGCCAAATTGGGGTTCCCTTTCGAAATGCGAATTCCCACAGACATTTGAAGTAATCTCGCGTTACTGGTGGCAAACCTCGGTGTAACAGACGTGAATACGTTTTAGAGAATCCAGAAAAACGGTGAGGAATATTTGAGTTCATTGAACATTTGGTTTGAAAATGTTCTTTCACGGTAATTACATCGGTAGTTATTTGTCATCTCTATTGACGTAATGCTCCGCATGGAAATATTGCTTTTCAGTGGCTTATTTCAGTGATAACCAATTATTAAATGAGACTAGTACTTTTCGGTTGGAGAAAGCGATGTCATGCGCTAAATTCTACATTATGCATCTACTGAAATGCAGCCTATTTTATTTATTTGTAAACTGAACTTCACTTCCGTTTGAATTTAAGAACGCCGTACCTGTTGCAACTTACCCATTCGTGCCTTGCATTGGAAAGGGTAACCAGGTGCATCAGAATGGATTGGGCCTTGAGGTAGCCCCCATGATGTTCATTTTAGTCAGCCTTTGGTTCTTCCAACCGCGCATTGCATGTCCCATTGTTAGTTGATTGGCGTTTTTTAAGTACCACCTGGACACAGTTGTTGGGCGACACGGCTCTAAAGTCATTGGTGTCTCCTATCCTTTGTCCTGTGACAGACAAAACCTACTGAATGAATAATTACTGAATGTGATCTAGAAATTATCATTCATGAATAGATTTGAAGCCGCGGATTCGACAAGAAATCGGTTGCTTTGTTACATCTAAGAGCAGATCATACATATGGGAAATAATGGTTTTATACATGAATGATTACGGAAGTGATTAAATTCTGTTAGAGAAAGTAGTGATTTATTCCTAAAAATTACCATTAGAAACTCCTGATTGTTGGAAACTCCGTTGTCAGCTTAGAAACCCTGACACTGGTTACCTATTGGCGGAGGGATCTAAATCGTAGCATTCAAGTGAACACAAAAAGCCTAATGGAAAGTACCGCTGAACACGTTATTTACATTGTCCAATGCACAGGTCAGTTCGTAATTAAAATGAAAACACAAAAGCTCATTACCCTAACCATTAAGTATAACGTTGTACACGAGGAATGTATTTACGCAAGATGAAACACGAATCGTTTAAGTTCTAAATTGGTTTATTTTCCCTGAAGAAAAGCCTGACCATTGATTACAGTTACATAGAATCTCTATCAAGCGATTGCCCCTCTGTTAAACTTTATGTTTTCTGTTTCTTAGTAGTTGCATTCAAGTGAGAAAAAAAAACACTGAACCCGAAAGTTCCGAGCTTATCAACAAGCAATATAGAAATAATTAATAAATATAGTTTGCACTGGCAAGTGCTTCTAGGCGTACGTATTGCTAGCAAAGAACAGCTTGCTGACTTTATTTTACCAAATGCTAAAGGTTTTGCAGTAACAACTAATGAGAGAATTCACAAAATTAGCATATTAAGAACTGGCTATAAATAATCATGCATCTTTTTTGACGATCTTTTGACCGAAAGTTTGAGATAAGTGAAACAGCATATCAGTCAGTTTCATATACGTCTATTTTTATGAAACCTTATGAAATTCACTTTGTAAGAACGTCACCCAAACACTTCCATTTTGATTGTGAATTGCTCTTTATCATCGCGGGGTTGAATGTCTCTTGCTGTGCACCAAAAGTGTGATGAAGTTTACAATAATTTTACTGCAGTGCTCACTTTAGGCTTAGCTGTTATCCGTGCTCCACTTAGAAGAGACGTATTAACAACAGAGTAGCGTTATATGCGGTCAAATGGACGGTTTTACATTTGATTGTCATGTTGTCTTTAAATTAACTGTTTGGTAATGAACCGAATATTTTAACAATTTGGATTATTACCATCGATATTTTATAAACTTATATTTCTGTGTATATAATATTTAATAATATCTCGCTGGAGTAACTGTTGTTTTCATTCACAATTATTTTGTTTTGCGAACTACCTGTATACCAATATGTTGTTTTTAATAAAGCATACGACGATCTGAGTTTGCAAGCCGCCTTCTCAAGAGAAAACTTCGTCAGTTCATCGATCGTAGGGGGGTTTATCCGTTATCTGATAAGTGGGTCCACTGCTTTTTCCAACCTGTTTGAGTAGCACCCATTACGGACTGAACAAAGCCTTCAAGTTATTCGTTGCACGAATACGTTAAAGACATTTATCCGTTGTTTTCATGCACCCAATTTACTGAACACTGTTTAAATGTGCAAAGCAAAAGGTATAGACTGACAGGAGCAACACCCAATGAGGGGAATGAACCAGAAGCACCATGCAGACAGACAAATGTGTGCATGCTTGAGCTGTTTTTCTCACTTGATTATATTCTCGGAGGTTGTCGGCTCTCTAATAAATTAACCCGAAGACAGATGATTTGTAAAGGTGAGGAAATACGGATTCACTTGGTCAGATTTTTGTCAGGCTTCAATTTTTCAATAACTCGGACTATGAGTTGGGGTGAGAAATAAAGCAGGACGCATCCATCACGGTGTGGCTTGCAATGCATTTGCCGTGTGTCTTTTTTGTTGACGACTGATGCCTGAAATGCAAAAAAATTGGCCGGGGGCAAGTTTGCCTTATCTTTCGGAATGATTTGGGAAGCAGAACGTTTGTCCAGATCATTGGATTTAGTCCAACGAGTGGAAGACAAGAAAAAGATTTAGGGATGGAAACAGAGGAAGTGATGGAGCAGTTATGAAGAGTTTCATGTACATCAGCCATTTAGTAGTATTGAATGAATGCTTTTTTTGATATGTGAGATTTAGTTTTCTTTCGAATGTCAACGTCTGATTTCAGTGCCCAAGTGAGAAAGAAATTCAGAAGCTTTGTTCTGTTTTACGCATGATTGTAATGTGAAACCAATTAAGCTTTTCGCAGATGTGTATCTGTAAAAAAATGATTGAAAATGATTTCTTATCCTCTATCCGATATTATTTGGGATGATTCATGAAACTCGAAATATATCTACTGCATACTACATTATCATTAAGTGTAAAGAGGTTCGGGTTAGCGGTAAATTTTGAATTCAGCGCGACTGTTTGGAATCTTGTGCATTTCCCCGCGGATAGCAAGCAAATTACGTTTGAAACTTTGGAACCTTCTGTGAAAATATTACTTGAAGCTCATTTTAACAACAGCCTTGTTAGCAAACCGGGTATAAACATATTAAAGTATCTGGATTCAGCGGATTCGAATTCTGAACAAATATCTTTGACAAATTGTGCATCACGTCAAGAGAGACATTAAACCTTGGACGCAGCTGGGTTAAGTAACGAATTTTCGCAGCTTTTCACTCAGATATATCATCTAAAAGTTGCAGATACCTTCTCAGAAAAAGATTTGGATTAGTTCTTGTTGCAGATTTTTCAAAGAGTCCTATTGGAATTTTTAAATGACAGCTTTTGTCACACCGCTTGAAAAAAATGATTATGATTTGGTATGAACATCTGTCAAAGTCAAATACGTCAATTAAAAGTCATGTCCTCTTGATTCATGTTCGTACGTGTTATGATTCAGCATTGATTTACTTCTCATCAACATCAAACAACATTCTTGATATGATTGCATTCACATTCAGACGAAGGTTCAAGAGGACCTTGTAATAACAACACACATCTACCCGTTACTACACAAAACCTAAAATTTATTCAATCTACACAGATCACAAGGGACCGGTGAGACGTCATTATTTCATAGTTGTAACATTTTCGAGAAAGATGTTGGAAAAATATGTTACAAACGATCTACTTCAGAAAAAACTTGTCACATGTGCACGCATCTACCAGTTAAACGTAGTCAAATATATTTAACGACGTGCCTAACACCTTTCTCTGCATTTTGTATTCACCAACAAATTATCAAACATTCTCCTTTTTCAGTATACGAAAGAATAACCCTAACTAGGAGGAAAACCGATGCAATTTAACGAAATGCCATTATAAACTGAAACAAAATATTTTCTCTTTTGAGAATTCATTTACGTATTTCGAAGGTGCATCAAATTTCCATTATTTATCAGATTGATCTGCGTGTGGCCTGCAAGACACGGCGTGGAAACACAATGGGATAACATCCCCTTGTTTGTTTTTGTCAATGCTGCCAAAATACAAGAAAAATGCATGATGGAGTCAATTGGCATTATGTTTGGGCACTTAATTTGTTCCACAAATTGCTTTTGTGCAAATATATGGGATATTGTGAATATATATGTTTACTGCCTCCACTGTGGTCAAGACATGACGCTAAATGTCACTAGACCGCCTTTCTTTATTACTGAACATGGGATAAATAAGTTTTGGTCAAATTTAATGTTCATTTTCGTGTCAACAGGGCACGATATGCGCATAATTGAAATAGGTTTTATTGTGTAACGGCCTTGTCTACTTGCCGTTGCGGTTGGGTGAGAGTCGTATTCATGTCTCACTTTAACTTTTCGTTCATTTTGTTTACATTTTCTTCTCTATCAGATTGTCAGTTAACCCTCCTCACGGAGAACCTCCTGTCAGTCGACGAGTCCATCCCGCACCGAGACGGCCTACATCCAGTTTCCTAGTGTATCCGTTCATGGGGAACATTCTGCTGCACACACGAGCCAAGTATAACAATTAAAACCACGTCTCAATAACACCCCGGAACGCTGACGGATGCACTCAGAAGGACACGCAGCTATGCTGGTTGGCTTCACAGGAGCAGCTTAATCAAGAGCTGCAGACGGATACAAAGAAATTTAGTTTCTTATCTTGCAACCTTAGTATTTAACTAATGTGCCACAAGTGGATCAAGTTGGGCACTTGGTTGCATTAAACATTTTCTTCATAGACATCTCCACAAATTCTTTTTCACGATGACAAGTCTGAACGGTAATAAAACGCACACAGCCATATTCTCAGTTATGCTCAGTTTCGGAAGCGCTGTAGGTCTACATTTTGAATAAACATGTTGCGCACATTTTGGCGTTCATTAACCAACCATTATGACCTTCGTGCAGACCTATTTAGTTCTTTTGACTAAGCGGAGTCTAGGGTGTTCTTTACAAGCATCACAAACCTTGAACGTGAATAGTCGACTTTGCTATTCTGTGTATTGACAGTCTGGTGTGTTATCACAATAAACTGAGCCAGCTTTCTGACGTGATAGATTAACACCGGTACCTGTTTTAATGATGAGCTTCAGATTACTCGGTGCGTATTGAAATAAGCCAATGGATGTAGACACTGTACCAAGCTTCCAATTACTCTCTGTACCGTATATGGCGTCTGATATGTGTTTCTCTCGGACCAGTTACATTTTAGACGTGAAAAGATCGGTAAACAAGGGCTGGAACGCGGAACCCGTCACTCGCTTAATATAGATTTCATTTTTAAACTGAATTTGCATAGCAAGAGGGCAGAAGAATGATAGTTGTTCTAGTCGAATGTCTAGTAGATTCAAAGATTCATAAACACCGATGTGATATGAAGCGGAATCATGTGGCCATCGTTGGTATTCATGCCACAGAAGACAAGAATTACTCAAACCAAATGTATTCCTATCTCTGTGCGCGGCCACCTTTATCCTCCGGAGCTCAGAATGACAAACAA
>UZAN01040277.1:51097-67467 GCA_900618425.1 Echinostoma caproni
CCACCTTTATCCTCCGGAGCTCAGAATGACAAACAAATCACTGATCTCCATGTTAATGGCCAATCGGAAGGAAACCAAAGTTTTATGAATTTCGTGTAACTCGTAATACCGAACCTCATTCATACTGGACGGTGTTTATGGAGCGTACATTAAACGTACAATAATTTATACAACGGGTTATCTCTAGTTGAGGTTTCTATTCATATATACGGGACATCCGACGACATTTTTGTGGTGATTCGGGTCTACGAGATGAAGCCTACCCTGGAGCGGTGCGTTACAGTTTTTGGACAAATGCGATCAATAAAACCTCACGGGTGAAGTCAATAACGCGCATACGTATCAATGCGTCTGACTACACACCGTAGGCAACCAATCATAGCAGCCAAAAAGAGATCGTGCGGCCCAGAGAGAAGCAGAAGGATGCCAACAGTGCTCGAAGGCAATTGATAGAAGCCCGGTGAACCAATGAGCCTTTTTTGTACATATTATCAAATTCCCTTTATTTCTTCCAAAAAACGAACTACCAATCCTGTGGCCTTTTCGTCGTGTCTCAGCTGCGTGGGATATTGCGTACTAGTACCAGTACGGTCCAGTGCTTAAGTGATCCAGTCCGTGAAGCTGATTCTTGATTCGTGATCTGTGATTCATATGACGTGGTCCGTGTTCCGAGTTCCGTGCGTATTGCTAATAGTACTANATAGTACTATAATCACTACACTTTGTGCATATCAAATGCTTTTCCAATTTTCCGAATATGGTTTGACATTTCAATTACCATGGTATTAAATCTCAGGTCTAGTTACGTTGTGTTAGTTGTAATCGTTTTGTTGTGAGACCTGAAGTGTTGTTCTGATACTAGGCCATTGATCGACTATTTGACACGTTATTATTGATACGAAGTACACACCAGAATATTGATAAGCTTTTCTTCTTCCAACAGAGAAGAGGAGTTCAAACGTGAAAGCAGAGAACAAGGTTTTCAAACAAAAGCTTTCTCTATATATTTGACTGAACTGTCTACTTAAACGCCAGAACGTTGGCCCTGAATGATATAACTAATGTTGGAGGTCTGTCTAGATTCATATCAGAGCGGTTGGACTGGCTATTTNGGACTCAATCTTGAGCTCCAAGGAAGTTAGATGTTCTATCAGAAAGGTACACTTACGTTTCACGTGTTTGAAATCGATTGATTGAGAGGAATTAGCAGGTAATTGTCTCCCTTCGTAAATCTTTTTAGCACAAACGATTGAATCGATCCCGGTCGGTATCGTTCACGATGAATTTCCCAATCACATCATCAGGTGATAAATAAATATATAAGGTTGGCCGATCTTTTGCTGCACACGTTTTGTAAATGCTGTTTCATGGCATTAAGCATCACCCTCATATAACACCAACACCTTTTGGGATAGCTTTTGCAATGAAAGCTACGCTTGGGAGTTTACGATGGCGGGACGAAACTGGAGGTCATGGAATTCGAACGTGACGGTTGCCCTAACAACTTGTGAGTGGCCAGAATTCAGTAGGAATCGTAATTTAAATCCTTCTATTTTGCAGGTTCGATACAATTGAAATGAAAACGCATCTGGGTAAATGCTGATTAGCAACTCAAGCGTCGCTGACCGGAGCTGGTCGAGATGAAATAGGTAATTCAACAATTAAGAGGTCCTCAGTCATTCAAACCAGCACTCATCTTTGTATGACTGAGGCACAAATATTTGTTCAGTTCCATCAACTTGTTATTCTATATAATGGTTTATTTTACCAAATGATGTGGGCTTTACAATGACTGATGATTTGCAATCATATAATCCACTTTTATGCCGTTGTGATTCGTCCCAATAATGAGGAGTTTAGGACAAACGTACTTTTGGTTTCTATAGTTTTAATTTGTGATCTTTGGAGTAGAACATAAAGTACCAGAAAATACCCTTATTCTATTAAATAAGAGTTTTGAACGTCATCCATTATTACATTTGCAGTCTTCATTGATTCAAACAGAGAGGTGATACCGTCTGTTACATTCGCAATTCCAAATGGAAATGTTTTATTAAAACCTAAGACCATAGAAATTGCAAATTTTAATTTCCTAATGCACCTCACGTCTTCTATCATTTTGTGTGCTTTGAAAACCTCTCAGCGGTCGGATATTGTTGAATTTGTTGAAAGTGAAAATCTGAGCAAACGCACCTAGCCATGGGAAAGTAGATAGAGCTATGCTATTTAGTTCAAACAGTGAGATAGTTTCAAATTCTCCATTACTCACAGGGATATAGTGTGGTTGAAAATCTCGCTGTGCATAACAGTTATCATTTGTATCTCTCTACGAATGAGGTATTGGTTTGGACTAACTATCCTTTAGAAATCACCTTAACTATCAATGCTCCTAGCCAACCATACATTCCGGGAGCGCTACGCACGAATTTACCTAAACAAAGCCCGTGAATAGTTTGTATTCCGTCTGAGGTTTGAGTTCTAGATCCATTGTATGGAAATGAGATAAGTAGAAATGGGTGAATCGGGAATGATTGATTAGCCGACAGGTGTCCGAATGAGTAGTATTATCTGTCTAGTGCTGGCTGAGTTATATTCTCATTTTACCTTGGATTTGTGCACTATTGATGAGACCCAGGCCGAAAAAAACGGAGGTTCAGTAAATCACGGCTTTACAGTTCTTACTGCTTTCGTTATGTTTACGACAATATTTAGCATACATTCTACTGCTAATTGTTTATTGCAATTAGCCAACAACAGACGTTCTAGTCAGTGTATACTGTCGAGAAATTCTGGTCACTGTAGGCACATCGACCGCTTCCCAAAAGATTGTGAAAGCATCGCCCATCTTGTATATTGAACAACAAAACACGGAGGGCGAAATGTTCCATCGGTGAATGCACAACATGCTGGCAACATTCAATGACTCGGTATCACATATGTAGATACACATCTGAATCGTCAGTTGGTAAATAAACAACTCTGACTACTGATCACCGTCAGCTGTCTGCTATCAGCTATGAAAATAATGAATCAATCGATGCACTCAAGCGCATAAGGGAACTAATATATTTATGGTCACGATTACCGCGGTCGGACAGAACAGAACGGAATCGCAATGGAGCCGTCGAATAAGGCCGTTTCGTTTTAACGGTATGTTTTACTTCATTAAGTTACAATGGAGGAACGCCCGGTCATCATATTTGAATCAATTCGTTAAATTTGCAAGGTCGAGTGATATCTTACAATGCCACATTCTTGAAATCCTTGCAGCATATCGAGCAGAAACATCAGTTTCTGGCTTTTGCCTATTTTTGGAGGAATCGCTTCAGACGTCTGCGAAATTGTGTTCAAGGACACCATAATAAACACCGTGATGGCTGGCTGGTTCCGTTGATAACTTGACCGTTCCATTTGTTATCTCATGTAGCATTCGTTTGCAGATGCGAAAAATCGACAATGACCAGATCATGGTACACCAAAAGTAATGAGGGATAAGTTCTACTCGGGGAAGTTTGGCTACATACAAACACTGAAAACGACGTCGTGTATCTTGATGGATTCGACAGAAAATGATGCAAACAGCGCTCATCAACTTTTTCACTTGAATGGCATCAAGATAAATTGCATTTTTGTTTATTGTTAGCCCTAATTTATCAGTCGCTTTTATCTTATTACATTAGGTAATATATGCATCGCTCCCGACAAGCCTGCATCTGATATTCGTTTGTTTGTTGACCCTTATCCTCAAATCTCGCAACAGGTTTACACCAGTCCTGATGCACTGCACCAGGCAATTCCAATCGTTTTAATCTCTCCTTCAAATAACTTTTGGCCTAACAAATCTTCTGAATTTTCCTACCCGGTTTGGTATATAACTTAATGGGATCCTAGTAAACAACTCAGAAATCTCTTTCATTTAAAGAAAGCTCCCATAGATAGCTCAGACCAATGGTGTACATACCAAAATGCATGGTAAATATTTTCATCACCAACTAAACAGTTTCACATCTAGAATTATCAGAGGGTAAAACTGCACTCCAGACAATTTGCGCAGACTCAGAGATCTGGTTCCTTCTACCGATTTCACTGTTTTTTCTCATGCTGGTTACTTTCCTAATTGGGATCACCTTACTTGCTATCACCTGTTTTGCCCATTTCAGACCGTTTATATTAGGACTGGCAGATTATCTTCGCCTTTTCAATAGTGGATTCGTCTTGATATAGGAAATGCTTGCACAAATGAAAAGTGCACTGTCTTTAATCATTTATCGTAAACAGTCAAAATGGGAATATTGCGCCTAAAACGTATGCATATTGAAACTCCTATGGAAAACCAGAACTGTCGTGATATGTAGTCTGCCTTGATGCAGCTCTGTGGATCATGCAATTGCCTTTTCCCGGAGTTCGAGGAGTTAAACTGTCTATTCGGAAATGCTTCTGTACTGAACTCAAGACCACCTTTATTTAAAGCTACTGGAGCGAACCAATCTGTCATCCCTTTGGAAAGCTTGAAGTCCCCTACATCTAAGAAAGCACGTATGCTTTTAAACCGGATCACCCTTTGATCCATTGCTCACGATCCTATTACATTTGCCTACAAACTTTCGCTTTCCACGCTAAATGGTGTTGCTCACGTTGTTTGCTCAGTCTCATCTTTATTGGTCCGGCATCATCCTACTTGGTAGACGTTAACTCTGGGGGTTTTCGGGGTGCTATTCTATCTGAATTCCTTTTTTCGATGTACAATAACGATCTTCCCATCCCTCCCAACTTTATCGCATGCAAGTATGCTGATGACGTAGTGGTCGGTTGTCCCTTGACTGATCCTGGCTGTTTCTGTCAACATCAAGATTGACTAGATAAACCTTTTACTTGGTCTTCACCTCGATCTTTATTGCTCAGTATCTATAAATGTTTAGATGTTTCTTCTAGCCTTAAAACAAGCAATCATCATGAAACCCTTTTTAGTCACCAGTCTGAACTTTCTGTTATTGGCCATATTATACCCAAAGCTGACTCTGTCAAATATCTTGGAGTTACTTGACACAATCTTTCATGGTTCAAACATGTTCGAAACACTTACATCATGGTTCGTAAACTCTCCATCTACGCTTTTGGGATTAAAATCTCAATATTCCCCTAAATGTAATTAATAAGTTCGTCGTCCACATTCTTCCACATTAGTTGTACTGTTCACCTGTATTTGTTTCTGGTCTAAAGGAGAGAGATTTTATTATCTTTTCTAGATCTTCTAAACTTCTTTCCCATTGCAGTGGTATTCCAAAGGTGGACTTCGGTTGACTTTATTGTGAGTAGGCATTTGGATTCGTACAATATCTTTATCACCCAATAACTGCCAAATGAAGAACACTACCTGCCTGCGAATCTCAATAAATTGGTATCTCATCCGAATGCATGCAAGCACCACCACACACAAAAAGGGCATCAACCCTTACTTTGGTCGTATCTTGATCAACTCAGTAAATATTATTACGGACCAAAAAAAGCAACTGTCACATGGGACGTTTACCACATTCATTTCTTTTTCATTTAGGCAATGTATGATTTCTATGTTACAGTGTCTAACGTTTTCTTCACTGTAACTTATCGAAACTGCTGAACATTCGTTCTATTGGGTGCATAAAACCTAATTTAAATTGATTTGACTGAGATATTATGAAGTTATATTGGCAACACTACCTGCTGTAAGGCTGTTGACAGTATTCTATCTAATTACATCCGTCTTTACACATTGAAATACATGCACTCAAGTTCCGTCTTTCCATCCGTTCCAAATACAAACTGATCTACTCTTAATAATTTGCTTACAGAAGCTCCGTGTTACTCTATCTTACCCTGACAATGACCAACAAGAAGAGCATCTTTTCTGAGCTTCCAATACATTTAGTAGTTTATTGAACAGTTTGCACCAAAGATGCCTAATTTTCCCCAGTTGAGTGCTAGCGTTGTGAAGGTGGTCTCTTTTTTGCCCGGAAGCGTGCATATATCTTTCTACAGTGTCGATACAATGCATTGTGTAATCGGTAGGGCAAAACGTAAAATCTCTAGTACGTGAACAGAGCTAGAAAATACTATAACGCATCAGCAGCCAGAAACCCGTTTTCATGCAAGCCATGAACGTCGTAATAACAAGCACAAACAGTCACACACAAAGATTTTCTCTGCTTTCCTTCCTAGCTGAACTATTTATCCAATAAAGAATGAAGAAAGAACAGTGAAGTGTCGTTTGATCTGAATTAATTAGTATGTCATCCTTGGAGTTCAAACAAATGCTTAGTTCTTTTCATTCTTCATCTGTCTCAATTTTTCGTCTGAACTTTTACTAGGACTATCCTACTTCTTTCTGTAGTTCACAGCAGAAGGTGAAAACTTGTATTCACAATGCATTGCCAAACTCATAAATTAGTGGAGCGACAAAACAATTAATTCTTTGTTCAACATGTATTATGACAAACTTACAATTTTGGCCTTAGAGAACACGAAAAATTTGTTTTTTTTTCAATAAACCACATAAATGTCACATGCATTTTTTGGTTAGTGTTGAAGTGGAAATTTGTTCAACACTTTCACTAAATAAACCGAAAACTGTAGGTTACGGACACTGTCACCGGTATACGTGAGTTGTGCTGCACAGTGTATACAAGCATCAGCACTCGCGTTTCTGAAGTTTAAGGTATTTTGTGCGGATCATTGTTAACTGCTCAGAGAGAACCAAGTCAGCGAAAACCATGAGCAGCTTTCTATAAATGAGAACTCATTCCTTTACATGCGATGCAAATGTTTGTGATAACCAACATTGAGCACTGTACAGCAGTTTCGTCCTGCTTGAGACTCGTCAGAAGTGCGTACTTTTTTTGTCCCTTTCAGGACTCGAATCGCTAACTCTCGGGTTGGGACTTCAAACCAATACCCCTAANNNCGGGCTAATCCAAGCTTGCTACCGTTAACAAATTCCCGTTTGAATTTCAGTAATGATTCCTCCGGTTTTAGCCGGGTATTGTGGAACAGAATTACCGTAATTTAGCGCGGTTTAAACACGCGAATCCAGTACAAAGGAATGCATGTTAACGAAGAACCTACAAAACGATAACCCTGCTTAGAATGCAGGCAATGTATTTTGCGTGCCTGCACTGTGAACCTTTGCCCAAATCTGCAAACGGCGGTATCATTGGAATAATAAAAATTTTCTTTCAACAGTTTATCGTTGTTTGATGAACAAAAATTAGTGATTACGACTCTCTGCTAATTTTCATTTTGTGATTAATCAATTGTTTGCGATTTGTTTTTGATTCTTCCCATTTGGAGTCGACAGTATTGATCAAAGATCAAAGATATCTTACCACAATTAAATGAAAGCCCGTCAGTAGTATGTAACAAATAATATCACATAATTTGTTATCACAATACAAACATAATTCAGAATAAACCCGTCGCAGCATCGAAATACAAGTGCGACGGTGAACAGTTGTTTCCAATGAGTGATAATCGTCACCATTTCTGAGGAAATTCTCAGGCTCAAGCATTAGGTTATTTGAAACCGAGGTAGGTAGTGTTAGTGGAGCCCTGCATCAACTGTTTACTTGCCTATGTTTGGATCTGATGTTGACTGTGAACATAGAGCGTTGGCGATGACGATGACTACAGCTCCCCATCCCTTAAAAAAAATCGTGTATACTCTTTACAGGTAGGAATATGAATCACAATACGCATTCATTTTTCGTCGAGCTAGTTTTCTTAAATATAAAAGGTGTTATCTGACAAAAAAGAGCACAGGTTTAAACGATAATTTCGAATATCGCTGTACATTGGAGCTACTTGATATAACAGTTAACGAAAGAGGTAGATCGAAGTGCGTCATGATGAACTGACCATGCAATTCATAAAAAAATTTAAACGGGAGTGACATCTAAAAGACGTCTGTATCACAAAGCTATATGAAACAAATACTTCTAACAAACAATAAACGTTCATCTGAGTGACTTTATTAACCCATTCCAGGAATATCTATGATCAAGGTTTTACCATGCAACTGTTCTCTTCTTATTTATGAAAGGGTTTTCCACTTCCAAATACTACGGAACTCTAACCCACTGGATCAATCGCAGCTAACAATGTCTGACCAGATCTAAAAAGGCTAAATTATCAAGGAAACAAAAGGCAGTACTGTATCTGAGGTCTCTGATTTCAAGTATTCTAGAGCCCTCTGAGATGACGGCACTTCACGCCCTTCATCCTTGAGCCACATTATGTGCTCCAGTTTCAAATGCTCACTTCTGGTTCGTGGTATTCGACCACGGTCAGATAGGGAACCCGAGGAAAAACCATTTTTCCACCTTGTAATAACAATTTTCTTTCTAAAACCATACCAGTGGTTGGCCAGGTTTATTCGGTCCCGGGAACATGAGGTGGTAAGAGAATGAGCAGCAATATGCAAATTTGTTCACTGAGTTCAAGCAATTGCGTCTATCGAGCTCTACATCATCAGTCACCACACTAAAATAACTTGGCACGGTCGCACTTTAACCGGATCGAGTGATGCTTCCGCTAATAGTATGGTTCTGAATCCCCAGAATGATGTTGAGATCAGGTCCCATTTGGTTTTCGTTAAAGATACCCTAGCATAGCGCGGCTGCCCCAAATTACTTCAGACAAAGTCAAAGCATTATCAACATTCAAACTTCTGCAAATGATAGAGAAATTTATTCCTTCAGTTAATCGTGAAAGCAACCATTAGCATACTTCTATCCCGGAAAGTCAAACAATTGCACTTTATTAAACCAATCGGTGAGGGCTATTCATTTTTAATGAAGTTTGCCTTTCCTTCGTATCTCATAACTGTCCTAAGTTAGCCATACGTATCTTTTCCTAGACGTCAAATTTATATCCCACGTTTCTTCATTTAAAGTTGCAGCTAGTTTGTTTATTAAAATCTGAACAATAATATAACTGCGTCGTTGGTGTAGGCACAATGGTGAAAGGACACACACGGTTTGAGCAACCATTAAAGTTCCTTAATAAAGTATTTGCCATGCAGGAACAGGTTGCGTCCACGAGTAAACTGAAAACACATCACGTATCACAATATAACCATGCTTGAATAGTATGAAAACTTCAAAACCTGGTTAAAAATGCATATTCAGCAAGGAAATATTCAAGCTACCACTAACTTGGGTTTATTATTCACGATGAGCACCGGGTGAAGAATATTTTATTTTGCGTCTGTTCTCGAGATACGAGGTAATCGTTTCTTGGTTTTGATCGGTACCCCTTCAATCATTAGCCATCACTGCATATCAAAACACTGTTGAATTCAATCGAGCCTCACTAATCGTTATGCTCTGATCAAATCACCTTGTTCATGAACCCGAATTATGTTCTTGAAGATTCCGATTTTGTTGGAAATTTCGTGATGGTGAGCTAAAGCTAACCATGTGTTATCCATTTTACGCTTCATTTTAACCAGGTGATGCAAAACAAGTTTATTTTGTTCAGCTGTATGGGAAAAAACACTTCCATACACAGATATGGTATTGACTATAAAATATTGGATGACTCGTTCGAAATTCGATCACAACATGCCGTATTGATTGCAATTTGCATATGACGCATCAAAACAGGCGGAGCGGGGAGCCGATTGTCGATTGCAACTGAACAGCACTCAACTTGACCACGAACAGAAACACACATAATTGACTTATTTGAATCCCATCTGTTATATGATTATTTGGAGGTATTCAAACCAATCTGAAGTCAAATTTTAAGTCCACTGAATGTGTTCGTTTTTAACTCCTCTACGAAAACGTCACTTCGGTGATGGTAAATTGGGATAAAAATTAATATTATTATTAAATAATCAACAACTGCTACAAATAGTTCTAGAAAATGTATATAGAAATGTTCTGGGAGAACCAAATAAACATGAGATGCAATCAATCATTCGTTTATTTTGGAATGCGTGGACAATGCGTCTTTCTCAAGTGGTATCACTTTCTTTAAACGGTATTTTGCTTTATTTTAACGTTTGCACGGTGTGAGGACACCACTTGTGCAACGCAAAGTTGACGCATTTAACTGACCTGTAAATCAGGAAACATTATTTGATGACGATAAATCCACAAATAATTGTCGGCAACATTTTCCCATCTCTTTTTGTTGATTCATATAATAAAACCTACCAAAAGTATTATACCTGTTTGTCTCTTCTGATTTTATTGTTGGCCTGCTAATATAAGTCACGACTGGGAGTGGTTTTCCCAATGCTTATTGCTGGATGTTCTCCATTCATGTCTGGAAACCGTAACTTACTAGAGTTGTTCTCAAACAGAGGTCGATTTGATTTACACATAAACATTTTCTTGATCTGCAAACACATTCCAACCACAACAAGATATTTCAAATACATCAAACATTTTCAAGGAATCAGATAACCGTATCATACTATTTTTATAACTGTACAGATATCAGTTTTCCGTCGAAGTAATAGAGCATAGAACGCAGATGTTTTCTATTATGCACCCTGGCCAAATTCAGAGATTTCATGATTCAATACTCAGAACCTGTTCTACACAACTGAAAGACCTTGCACGTCATCTTACACTAAAACAGTTAGGCTATTCTCTTTTTGCAAATAATTGCATCATTTGAATTTCGTAAATGATATTGAATAAACCGTTGCAAATAAACGAAAAGCATTGACTCATTGATTATTTTCCAGAAACGATGCGCATATTATGTATGCAATTTTAGCTCCGTCAATTTGAAAATATCAAACTACAATCCGATGAAAGTATCTCAAAAGAAAGCAGTGCGAAATAAAAAAAATTCACACAACTTAATCTCAAATAAACAAGTCAATTTGCCTAAATTAGATGAATCAAATATAAATTTCTTCCATTTTTCTACTCAGCAAGTTCCTTTCTTTGGTTTAGAACCTGATTCATCCGTCGCATAAATTATAGCTTAAAGGCAGTTAACAATGAGGAACTTGAGTTAGTAATCTAGCGGACTGTTATACCCTCTAATCTACCGCATTCCGTGCTATGCGTTGTACGGCATTCCACTTTGCTACGTTTTCCAACCAGCAGCAAATGTGGTAGAACGTTTGTTGAGTAAAATGCAACGGTGGAAGTCTGTGATTAGCCGCAAAAGAAACTTTGGAATAGGTTTGTTGGTAATCTGGAAGTCGGATGTGCGGTATCGTTTTGTATGGGCAAGTTTCTAACGCAGATTACCATGACGAACAAAACGTATATTCAATTAATCCTTGCCCCGGCCCAGCACTCGGTTCTTTTCACAGTTGATCTTGCCTGGGGTCTACCAATAAGTGCGTGCATACAAATGTGAGCTAAACATCAACTCTATTGGTAAAGAAAGTGATATGTATGCTCATTCATTGTTTCACTTCACTCACCACTAATATTTGTTTTGTAACAAAAGTTATGATGAGGGTGACGAATAGAACTGGGTGAGCCACAACGCGTTTGATGCTGAAGAATTCCGACCACTAAAGAGCGATTATCAAAAGGCTAAACACAGATTTGATAGTTCATTGTGTTTCGGTATGATCAAGCAAAACTGTTGATTTTGAACGACACTAAATTTTAGTTGGATCAAATTAATACAAATTGTAATACAAAATCGCAGGTGGAAATTGTTTAACTATGCCTATTCATAACCGAATCGACGACACTTCTTAGCTCCAGCCTGAGGCTGCACTTTAGCATAAGCTCATACTTAGTATGGCACAATGAGCATTTTACCTTGGAACTATGGCTTACAACATAACTAGTTTCGGATACTAAGTCAATCAGTAGGGCACCGGAAGCTTTGGGGTAGGTCTCTTCGGTTTCGCTGGATCCCTCTTCCTTTTGCATCTCACGAACGGTTTCTATACAACCAAGCTCCTCAAACAGTCTTTGCTGAGGAATCTCTACTCTCTACGTCTTTTTGACGAATGTGTTACAACGCCAAAGTTCGGAGGCATTAAAATACCATGTGGGGTCATACCCGTGTTCATGAACCACCAGTAGTCTACCTAGGCTAGTGTGTTAAAAACGGTTCTTCCATATCAACTAAGATGAGACTTAAGAACCAGGCTACCCTTCGGGGTTGTAACAGTAGTCACCAGATTGTTTGAGCATGGGAGTTATTGGGCATCTTGGATGTCTGACCCTATCCATCCGATCAAATGGACACTGGCCCCACAGTGAATTGCAGTCTTCATATCGCCTCGATAACTGGAGCATCAATCTCGGATTCGTGAAAGGGTCCGTTTGTGAATTCCTATGGAGAATTAACCTGCCTTGACCTGGAAAAATCATCGAACCTTCTCTTTTGACGAAGATTTATGTACCATGATTCGTTTGGTACACAGTCTGGATTCAGACGTGTATGAAACACAATAAATACCTGGGAGATGGTTTGTGGTTGTCAAGCGTTAAAGGTTTCCCTCTATCACCCCCTAAGGATGTGTGTGAATTCCATCATCGCCACCTATGCTCGCTCATTTATCCTTTAAGTAGTGGCTGAAGTTCAATCGTTCTTGAAAGTTGCGTATGCGTGTTGGCCGTAAAACAAAGTAAAATGATTTATTGATTTTAAAAAACAGTATGCTTTCAGATTTCCTTCCAAACCCGTTGTCTCCTCTAAATGATTGTGCTAAATAAATGCTGCTATAAGCTGTGAATTACAATTAGTTAATCCCATTTGGGGATGCAGTAGCACTCGACGCTTCTTATGGATATTTTTGAATCAGGATTATAAACGTGATCACATTGAACCTGTTGAACTGGATGCATTTTGTAAACAAAATGCTGTCATTATACTCCATTTTGTCTCTCTGGGTTTATGGGGTTTTTCAGAAATCTCATCTGCATAGAACTAGGTCACATGATTTCCTTTCAGCGCTCGCATCATGCACGTTGAGCCCATTTGCATTTGCCTTTCGACCTCTTCACATGATCGCTGAGTTGAACCTGTAGCACGAGAAGAGATTAGCCGTATGTGTGTGTCTCTGTTTTAACTGTTTAATCCCATCGGAAAGCAGTTTGGGGACAAAACATTGCCACTTTTTCATTAGATAATTGTTGGCGTCGGTCCCACACCATGAAAAATGCACGAGTCTTGTTGGGTATAACATCTGATAAATGTGCAATAGGATGCATGATATATATGACCCTGTTCACGTACTGTGAATCTTCACTAATGGTATCCATTGAACCCTCGCTTTATCCGAGGCGTAAATATTGACTAAGTATAAAGGGCACAGCTAACAATCATCAGGCTTGAGTATTTTAGTTATTAAACAGACTTTAAACAAACAAGTTAAAACACGATTCAAAAAGTTATTATTCTGATGAACTACTTACTATAACCAGATCAATGGTTTATCACTTTATGATTATTGTACTCGTGAGAAATGTTCTCTAAGTCTTTCGCAAAATTAATGATAGTGGGTTGATGTTAAGTACTTACGGTCTCAAGGACCGCGTGACTTTTGAAGTGACTAGGCACTACCGATAGAACGTTGCAAGTGATAAGTAGACCCCATTGTTTCGTTTACCTGCAAATGCTTTTTACGTAAATTATATTCTTTCTTTCATCATGTTCGCAAACATTTTATTATGATTGGCGCGATGTTTATGTGCGCATGAGGCAATTTATGCATATACATTGCTAACGGACCCATTCAACTAAGTTTTTTGGCGATCGAGCGTCAAAACAAATTTTTCTAATCGTTATTCTTATCGGCAGAATTGTGCATCTACGGAGGAGCTCCGTTGTTACCAACCCATTTAGTTACACTCTTATATAGTAAATTGCATGTGGTATGAAATATTCAAATATTGTCCCCTTCATCAACCATGTTTACATCGAGGGAAAGTACTGTGGTGGCTTCATTTTCTTCAGTTTGGAGGTCCCATTCTCCGGACAAGTGAAACTTCTTTGCATTGGCCTAACCCTATGTAGTGCCTGAATTTGAAAGCGAATATAATGCATTTCATTTTATGCATGGCATGAATCGAAATCCGAGACAGCTTTCGGTCAGCCGGAAATACTGGACATGCACTGGACCGGTACAAATGTTAAAATTCTTCTTAGATCTGTCACACAACGGTAATCCACGAGTAAAATGGAACGTGTTCAACAAAAATAAATTATTTTACGCATCTATGCATGCATCTCCCGTAAGGGATGAAGAACAAGATAACAGAGTATAAATAAATGTTTAGAACCATTCCTGCTTACAACCCATTACTTGTTTATCATGATTTGGTACAAAGGTAGACGACAAATCCACAAATTGCATTTGTGGATCATAGGACTGCCGTTGGTAGCGGCATAATCGCTTTGTCACAGGCAGCACAAAACCCATGCAACTGTAACCAGGTGGACTTCGAATGATTAGGCAAGCGGTTCCTAGCAATCTCGATGATGTATACATTTTTGGGTGGCATGGGTCTGGCACCAGATTTCCTTCTTTTAAAACACAGTGGATACCTGCAGAAAGCGTTCTGATGTACGCAGCGTCATGTAATAAGGTTGGTCTAATCGTACTTTTTGACCATACGGACGATTCTATGTGATCTACCACCTCGAAGTCCGTTTGACGGAAGAGAACTAGGTTTTTAAACACCATATGTCACAAAATCTAGGATTATATGCTGTGGTCACGTTACATTTAGTATGAGAATAAGTGTCCGAGTGAAATACTGGTTAAACACTGACTCATGAGAGCATAGGTAGATATAGGTCTGTATAACACCCAAACTTGACCAGATAGCCAATAGAGGAATATTAAAAGCTGACGGGTGGCCTGAATAGTTCAAGTTCACTTCATAAACAATAGAAAGTTAACTTGGCAGTCGCATGTGCAATATCAGTTAGCCCATAACGCGTGTCACCGGCACCATAATGTTTATCTTAGCTCTCTGAAAAGACCTGGAGAGGTTGGTGGCTGGTATCTTTAACTGTAATGCATTTTATTCTCATCATATAAAAGAATAAAAACGAAGTGAGACAATTCCTCCCAAAACTTCATTATATATATATATATATATATATACGCAATGTATGAGTGATAGCTACTGTTTCTTTTCCATGGTTATGCTATTTTTCTCGAAGCATGATAGACTTTTCCGAAATACTTTTTATCCGCTTCACAATTTGTGTATATGCACCCATTCGGATACAATGCAACCGGATAGCAGATGTTCAAAAGACAAAAGAAATGAGCGGCATTAAGTCCTCGGGGAAGACAAACGAGCAGGTATGAGGGTGATCAAAGTATACTAAATTATTCATTATAAATTCTTTACGTGCTACCACTGACGCCGGATACCACCTGGATTCCACTTCTTTTGTTATTACACTGTCCAACAAAAGTTTGTTGCGACTCCTTTTTGATTCCAATTATCTAGTGTTTTTGTTACTGCATATTCGTGTAATTTGTCTGGCAATACCAGTGATCCGTACACAACTGGTTGTCTAAGATGTGCGGCTCGCATACATTGCATTATCTTGGAAACGAACTACTTCTGCTGTTCTGAATAACTAATCAGCTCACCTCTAAGTCGGCGCTAATCTCGAATTTCGTCTCCTCACAGATAAATCATAATGCCACATCGTGGGCTTTTTCAAAGTTTCACCGGGATCGTTTTCTCTGAGCCGATAGCACTAAAAATGTCATTGCATTTGGTTCTTATTGCTCCATGAGGAATAAAACGAACAGGTATCCCTATACGCAGAATTACAGACACAGTTGATTGATTTCCACGGTGTTAATGAAAATCAAATACACACATCTCTACAGGCCAAACATGAACCAGAGTCTACTTATAGCTTCTTCCATTTTGGATATGTTTTCGATGAACTATGCAATTTACCAGTCTTTTGTAGACAATATAAATATTCTTTGTATTCATTTTATGAGGGTCTTTCAAGAGGCTTATCTTTTGTCTTTGTATCATTTTCCGATATTGGTCAGACTTCTGCCCAAGAAGTAAAAAACCGGAGGTTTTGAGAAGCTTTTGAGCATGGGATAATTTTAAAGATACTTCTGTATATTAAGAAGATTTAAACAGCTCCCGGTTCTTCACTTCCAACTTTGCGCTTAGACTAGGGACATAATGGAGAACTTCTCTACTTAAGGAGTTCGCATTTTAGGGCCTATGATACATCTTCACTAAAAGATCAAAATGTCCTAGTTAGGCACTCTGATGTATGTGAATAGCTGGATGGTGAGGGTCACGTATCTCTTCTCTAGCTCTCGAGTATTTAAACAGCTAAGTACCGTCAGAGCTTACATTTGCGCAGCTTGCGCCATCTAGAGCAAAATTTGTTGTTTAGTA
>UZAN01040278.1:0-10505 GCA_900618425.1 Echinostoma caproni
CTGAATATAGGGAGATAGGTGGTGATGTATCCTAGGGTTTGGTAAAAAAGGACGAACTGTAAATCATATGGGTTACAGGTACAAATGGTAGCGCATGCTAACTGACCAGCCCTGCAAACAGGGAGTAAGACATTTTTATGGTCCACAAGGGGTTTCAGCTACAAACTTTTGTGCTGCCCCCTGATGACGACTACAATGAGAAACACTAATGATAAACATTTATTCTAACCCTGTACGCAGTAACACGAGCGTTTTAGCCCCCTAGCTAAAGAGTGTTGCCTAATGTACCCAAGCTTACCCAACCGTGGGGTGATCGGGTTCAACGTTAAATCCCGTCCTAATTTTCTTCTTTCATTCCCTTAGTTATAAAATGATTGTGGCTAAAATTCCAGCCATTTTAAATGAAAACTCTATAGTTTGTCTGCCTTCTCTATTTGATTGTTTGCGATAGTAGAACCCAATATGCCCCTCAGATAACTCGTACACGATGCATCTCTTTAAAGGAGATTTCCGCAATGAAGCATTCCACCTCTTGATTCTGAGGCTTACGTCATGCCTGGTGCCTTTAATGGAATTCTACTTCCATAGCCGTTAGTTTGATAAACCCGACAATTAGCCAAAAAACAATTGCCTTTCCTATAGTATGCAATATTTCTATATATAAACGAATGAGTATGTCTCCGCAGCTGACAGTTGCCATATTTTTTTTTACCTCCATGAGACTCGTGTGTATCGCTTAATAAACGATTACTTCTACCTGACCATTACCGTTTTTCTTCTACAATTTATTGTAATATACTGATAAATTTTTATATTTTTCATCTTTATTCATCCTTATGCATATCTACGATTATGTTGTCATTCTACGGAAATGTATTACTCCGAGTTTATTGGTGACCTTGAAGTTAAAAAGGGGATTGCGCTACAATGTGAAGTGGAGCATTAAAATAATAACATATTCCACCCATTATACTTCGTTTTTGCAAATATTATGACCATGTTTCAAGATCTCATTGTGTATTATATGAGGTCATTGTTGTTGTACCTTGCCTGCCATGGTCGTGCACTACATACATGTCTACCGTTGTAATCCGAGAAATATAACATTATTATTATTAAATAAAGAATAGTGAGGACGAACATTACGCAGCTTTACTCCAAAATGCACTGCTTACTGATCAACAGCACGGGTTTACCAATAGTAGATCATGCTTAACTAGCTTACTGTGTTTTTTAGATGAGGTAACCTCAAGGTTAGATGAGGGTGGAATTCTGTAATTTAGACTTTTGCAAAGCTTTGGATCCCGTCAACCACAGGTTTGTGTCAGCTAAGCTCAAACGCAAGAGGATAGGTGGGCAGATACGTAACTGTATCAGGGAACTGCTGACCGGTCGCACGGTCTGCGTGAGGACAGGAGACAAAGTAACGGTCAAAGCCATACCCACTAGTGGAGTACCACAGGGCTCATTGCTTGGTTCCTTAGTGTTCCTTATTTTATTAGACGACATGGCTGCCATCCCACGTTCGCCATGCCTCATCTTTGCAAATGATGTCAAGATCGTGGGATCAGCAAGTCGGCAGCAATTGCAGGACGATCTGCGTAGAGCAACGGAATAGACAACATTATAGGACCTCCTACTGAATGCAGAGAAAAGTAATTTACTTTCCCGTGCTGATGAACAGCTGTTAATCCAACTAGGTGGAAGGGATTTCACTGCAGGGATTGTAAGAACCAGCAGAGACTTAGGCATATCAGTGGCGGCAGACTTCTGCTGGGAGAATTAGTGTGTACTGGCTGCAGGGAGGGCGAGGAGAGATCTGTTCAGGCTCAAGTCGGTACTATCGTGTAGAAAACCCGACGTATTCCTTCCCTTGTACAAAGCCATAGTCAGGCCGCACCTGGAATACCGCGTGCAGGCTTGGGCACCCTTCAAAATGATTCAGCCTGTTTAGAGAAAGTCAAAAGATGATGGAAGGTCAAAAGGATAAGTCATACCAAGAAAGGCTAAAAGACTTGGGACTCTTCTTGCTAGAAAGGAAGAGACTAAGGGGAGTCTTACTGGAGACCTTTAAGATTGTGAAGGGGCTCTCGGGAGTAAGGAAAGAGGGCATGTTCCAAGAGGCTATCCACCAAGGAACTAGAGAGAATGGGTACAAACCAAATAAGCAGCGGTGCAACCTGATTGTTAGATCCAGCTTCTTCAGTAACAGAGTAGTGAGCCGTTGGAACCGGTTGCCAAAGGAATTAGTAGATTTGGGAAGCATGACTGCATTTAAGCTCGCTCCGGATGAGCGATGGTTAGAGCTCTTTCCAGAATAGGATCTTTAGTGTACTATGGAACGTATTCATGACCCATGTCCCTTGTTCGCTGATAAGGTGAAAGGAGGCGAACTTTTTCCCTTCCTTTTCAGCAAGAACGCCGTACTGAAAGCAATACGCATTGGTGGGCGCACACTTTGTGAGCATACTGCCGGAAGAAATCTGGACACTCAGTTGGCTGTGGCCACTATCAGTTCTGTGCAACCCGACCTGACCTGACCTGACCTGAACATAATTACAAATATAACACAAAGTGGACAAGGTCTCGGAGAAAAATGTTGAGGATAGCAGAATGCTCTAAAAGAGCATGTCAGTGGAGGTAGGACGAAAAACAGGAATCGTTATACCAGATGAACGGTTAGATGATTGGACATACGACAATGGGCTCACGTTACCATCCGGCACCCCCAGGGACAATTTTCGTAAAAATAAAATACTACTCATGAGTAGTATAGATGGCTCATCTAAAAAATGAAAAGAATAATGTAATAAATCGTTAATGTCTTTCAACATAGATACAACTACGCGACGTGTCGTAAATAGGTGTCAGTGTCATCATTGAACGTTTGTATGGAAGAACTGAACCGCATGGGGTACTGTACCTCATCCAAATGTTCCCATATAACATCACCAACTGACCCAGTAACGTTTTTTAATCGCCTGTTGATGTGACTCCAAAAGGACTTAAAATTATTTGTATGGATACCAGTTAAAGGGTCGAATACTCCGAACATTCACACAGTGAGTGTTGGACGACTTCGACCGTATTTGCTTTTATCAGTAACTCCTGCATTTTCATTGTGCGACTTTATACACAGGTTCGTGTTTTAGGCAGTAACTAGCGGTCCTGCATATACTCAATACACGCCTCTCCTTGAATTCGGTGTGGCATACGGTACATGTTCGAGAGGCCCGAAATGTTTCAAGGTCAGAAATTAAAACAAATCAGACAAAAATGTGCTCTCATACTTCATACAATTAAACTTGAAATTATAAATTAAAAACGTCCCAAATTTTTTTAGATAATTAAAAGTGGTTGAATTTAGATTGATTCAAGAATAAGCAAATAACAAGGGGGTGCCGCATGGTAACGTCGCCCCGATGAGTTCTGTAGGGTCTTGTTCAATGGATTCAGGGACTCCGGTCAGCAATGGAATGATTTGGGTTATTTACGTTATTTAGGTGTTGGTCACTTTGATGTGGGACTGACCACACGCTAGGCACCCAACCAAAAGACTTATGACATCTGGAACAAATGATGTTAGGAGTGTATGGGAAAGTCAATGCGCCATATGTTGTTTTATTGTGAATGTTACAGTGTTAATAACACACCGATGTCGGTAGAGAATTTTACAATCAAAACCTGCCTTGAGTAAGGTTACCCACGGTAACCGAAACGTCGGCAAATATAACTCTCTATCGATATCGCTGTGTTATTAACACTATAACATTCACAGAAGACTTATGGTTGTTGTAGATGTTTATTGAGGTACCGTGGAATAGAGAATGTACCGGTACCGGCTGATGAGCGTTCTTCTGTTCAACCACGAAGGCACGAGAACCATCGAGCACAATAACGGAGCGAAAGCAAAATTGAAAGTTCCCTTCGCGGAAGGATGCAGCCGTTTTCGATCATATAAAACAAACGTTACACGTCGTTGGTACTGGAGTGAAAATGTGAACATACATTTAAATTGTAGAGGAAAAAAGATGTCCAGCAAAATTCTGATATGGTTCGGTTTTCACAGTACCATCGGGCACACTACACTGTGACCGACAAAGGAAGTCATTTTACTGTCAAGGAAGATACCAATTGATTGAACTCTGTGAGTTGTCAGCATGTTCTCACTCCACCCCGACATCCGCAATCCAATGGCGCAGCCGAAAACTTTGTGCGCACGCTGAAGAGTGCCATTGTTTCCTTGAGTCCCAGTACATTCAATGAACTGGACAGAGGCGTTGATAACTTCCTGATGCAATACCGTAACGCAGTACATTCAACTACGGGACACAGTCCAGCAAAGCTGTTTGGAACTCGAGTGCTTCGAACGAATCCTCTACACTTGAAGTCTGCGAAAGTTGTGTGTCATCGTGGTAACGATTTACGACCCTCCAGGGGCATTGTAATAGACAATATGGAACAAACAGTATGTCGCATATTGGATCTAGACGATGGCACTGTACATCGCTGACATGTAGACCAAGTAATTTGTAATGTGCTCAATCCTGATACTAATTGTGAACTTACTGATCCTTTTATTTCCGATTCTTGTCCAGAGGAATTACATCCCACTACAAATGTCGAAAACAGTATAGGAGAACCCAGAAGATCTGAACAATTACTCAACAAAGCCCGCCGTGATTACAGAAAACCGGGACTTCTTTCAAGCTGCGGCGGATGTAGTTGCATGCACAGTATCCTCTTTGAATAATAATTTACAACTTTTCATTTGTTCTATGTAAAATCCTCAATTAATTGGGCGTAAAATCGGTCTCATCTACCTGTCGATAACCTATTGGTGTGCCTATCAAGGTCAGCTAAAACAACCAAAGCGACATTGGATAAAAGTTTCATTGATGGAGTAGAACTAAGTTGCTTTTAATTTATCAGCCCCATCCGGCCTGAAGCCACATCTATCGCACGTTAGATGTAAATAATTTCATACTATGCCGCGGTAAACTTCGCTTTAGTAAGAACAGACCGAATTTTAGGGACGGGACGATAGCTTACGGCCTGTGGAAGCGTTCCTGTCTCAGATAGTCTGTCATTCCCTATTATTTGGCAGATATCAGTAAAAACAGCAAATTGGTCAAGGGAAAATATATTATTTAGACGGTAAATGTTTGGATTAACCTATTCGGTTATGGACACAGCATTTGAAAATATATTATTCCCTTAAATGAAACTGGAGTTTATCCTGAGTACGTTCGAGGGTATCTGAAAACGAAAGTCTTAGCAGACGAAAGTTTTGCACCGTTCAAGGTGCAGAATTTCCCTTGGAGGTGTAGTAACACTATTTGGACTTTTTAACTTCATTCCTCTGATTCAGGTAAATGAATTATTTTGTTTTATTGCCACCTATAACGAGAACAACTTATGACCTCGAAGATGGCACAATTTCCGGCGAGTCTTATCGTGCGCTAGCTCTGTGAATCTTGTTACTGCAAGTTATGTACCACTCCCAACGCTCGTTATCGGTTTCATGCTCTATCCAATCTAACTCTGGAAAATCAGGCAATAAGCTTCTGTGGTGATTGTTCATGAACTATGAACTCTTGTTTTATTGAACAAGATATTCTTGTACATTCCGAATTTCCGCTTCTTACAGTTCCATTCCGTTGTTGAGTTCTGTGTTCTTATTTCATTTCGAGTCTTAGTTCAGGGTTGGACTATTACTGCGAGGAATCCGAAACGTATACGAATTACTAGTCCGAGTGCTAACCACAACAGTTTTATCGGCAGAGTTATCAACGCGCCACCGATCAGCCCCTCCTAGGTGCTAAAGAGGTGATATTTACTTAAACAAAGATTGAAGATCTAGCTAAAGAAACAGCAACAGGACGTTAACTATCCTGGCTTAGTTCATGCTAGCAAAAAGAGAGGAACGCACTAGTCAGTGCCCCAAAGGATCAATGCCTGCAACTATGCGAAGGTATACATGTGCAACAGTCAGGCCCTATACGATGATAACTGTCGAGCATTTTACACTGTCTTGCTGAGCCCACTACAACATATTATGTTTCCTCGTTGTATGAAATTTCGAAGTGGAGAATTTGTAAAAACGTTCTACGCCAAGTTGTGGGGCATTTCTATCTTAATCTTACTGTGTCACTGCAATTATCTTGCTTTTAGGCTATACTTCCTGCGTGCTTTGAAACAAAAAACCGACGACTTCATAAACTTGTAAATCGGGTTTTCGTAAACGAGGTACTTCACTGTTTCTTATGTGCCGAAGGGTGAAAACTCCCCGACCGAATACTTCGGCTGTCCGCATGGAGGAGGACCGGGGGAGGAGCTGGGGTTCCTTGCGCTAAACCAAACTCGACTAAACTAAGCCTGGGGACGGGGTGCAAACGACGAACCTACGCAGTCAGATATACTAATAGGAAAGACATGGAGTGATACCAATGCGCTGTGTTGTCGGAATAGTAGAATAACAAGGGAACACAGTTAAGCATGAACTTGAATGGAACAGAAGACAAACAAATGCGTACGTGAGTGCATGCGTGCGTTCTCTTTGACAGCTTAGAACCAACTAGGAGTAAAAGAGCAGTATGTGTTTGAGTGATAACGAGATAATCAAGCTGAATGCGAATAGCTTTTGGACAGAGCAAAAGTGATTGAACAGGACAATATCTTACGGTACAGTTTCATCTTTCTACATAATGCTTCAGGATCGGATTCGACAGCAGCTCATGAGAATGCATTGAAGTAGACATCCGGGAAAATGGTGTTGGCGTGTGTGGCTTGAGTATAGCATGCAACAAAATGATGTTATGTACACCGCAAGGGAGTAAATTGTGAATTTGTTTGACCCGTCCGTTGAAATAATCATCCATTCCAAACATTGCTTAAAAAACCGCAGACTTCAAACGAATCATACACATTAATGATCGGTTCTGATCCCCAGAAAGTAATGACCAGCACCACCTCTTATCAGTGCTCAGCTGTGCTCAGCGAGCCCCAGTTCACGAGCGCTGTAGGCCATCAGGAGCATTTTCATTTCTTCCAAATTCACTTTTCCATCATGATCCAAATCCCAATTTTGGAGAATATGTTTTTTGGTGTACTCCAGGTCATCTTCATCGTAGTCCTGACAACAGAATAGTGGAACATAGAAAGTGATAGATTGGTATTTTATTGGGAAAGGTTTGACAACAAAAAAATGATAAAAGAGTGCAGTTTGATGCGAATCACATCATATTTGCATTTGGTACAAAGAAGGCAAGGATTGCAGACTACAGAACACTGTGGCCTGGATTACAGAAGATTAGAATATGTGTAACACAAGACTTGACTCATTGGATGGTCGATTATACTATCCGAGTAATTGAGTGAAAAATGAACTGAGATTACAAAACGCTTTGTGAGAGACAAGTGTAGTTGATTTAGCTACCTTTTGTACCTTTTGCACTACATTTGTTAATAAACAGTAATTTACCTTTGAAATGTATTCATAATATTTGTTTTTGGTTAGAAGACTCATTTTCTTTTATTAGATCAATCAAGATGCTTGTATTTTTGGAGTCAAAAGTCGCTGATTTTTGTTTTAATTTACGGTGGGAACTGATAGTTTGAATGACTTCAATCTTGTGCTGGGTTGTCGTTAGTAGCTACTGTGCAGATGTTCTTATTTCTTGACGTCCATGGGATAGTAAGTTCTATTTTGCGATACATTTGTTTTATTGTTATTGGTTTTGGTTCCATCACCAATTCTTTTCCGAGAATTATTTCAGTAATCATATGAAAACGTACTTTTATTCAGCACTTGAAGACTTAGAGCCTCTTAAAATGTCATTAACATCTCGCTGGACATTTTATCACAACAACAGATTCAACAAGTTAAGTGTCCTGATTGTGTCGAGGCAGGCCTTTGTGAACACAGACAAAGGTGTCCAAGATCGATGGGTAAATTAATTGTGAAACATATATTTTATTCGTAATACGTTTTTTTATGAGTGCAACCCATTTTCTTTAATGTGAATTCAACCTGGAGCAATTGTGAGAATTGGAACGAAATTTGTCAGATGACAATACATATGACAAATTTGTAGGTTCAAGTTATGTTATCCATTGAGTGCTAAGGTGAAACAATTGATGCAAATGGGTGAGAAAGATGTGGCACATACAGTGAAACGTGCCATGTATACGGCACTGCATGATTCGTTAGCTGTGCTGACGAATTACACAATACAACACGGGAAAATACAAGCTTCCGGTAGTTTGTTTAACAAAGGTGTTATCGGTAAGTAATTATAATAAGATATGCATTGCTTTACTAGATGCTATTTGGATGAACCCCAGATCTATCGATATTTCAACGGACTATGTTGAATGCAAAATTCACAGGTGGTTCAAAAATACAGGGAACAGAATTGCTGCCAGAATATTGTGACAGGAAAGTGCTACATAGTAAATGTAATAGACCTTTTACTCTTATAGGATATATCAGCGAATAAATGATTTTATATAATACGCCCATTTATCTGCATGGAGGCCCCTAATTACAGTAGAAGCCTACTTTAAGTTCCCTTCTAATCAGGGTTAACATGATGCAGTAGGGGTGAGGAAAGACAAATGGGATTTATTCAATTTGTCAATAAAGTGCACTGTAATCATTACAAAACTTGTGCTTAAGCCCATTGCGAGATAGTAAAACTGCGAGAAAATATAGGGGTTTATAGGGGGCTAGAGAACAGAGAAGACGGAAATCATAAAACGGCATTTTCAAAAATGTAGCTCACTGTAGACGGCTATTAGCGCGCTATTAGTGGACGACGTGTTACTTGAGTAGGTTGTTTAAAATCTCTTCTATTCATTCGCAAAACGTAAAGCTTTTGAAGCACATGTCATTGAGGAGAATAAGCTGGAGTAGCAATTCCGTTTTTGCTTTTGAACTTCATACCTATGGGATGATTATTTGAGAAATTGCATCAGTTCGATTGCTGTGTTTTCGAAGAGCGCTTCCCATTGCGTAATGAGTATAAGTCCCAGCAACCCCAATTTAAGCCAAACAAACCGTCTTCTATTAAAATGCACCTGACACTGCATCAGTGCTACAAAACAGGGCTGCTAACATTCTATGAAATTCGTTGAAGAACTGGTCAACAACTACGGGTTTCTACCGCATGACGGTTGTGTGTAAGTCAATAATTAGCAGTTGTGACAAAAAAACAAGTAAATTTGCCTAATCGTTTCAAGGAATTATCCTTAGTTCATTCCAAAATGACATGGCAACCTATGGGTGTCGATCTGCGGACCTCCATTTGCCTTATCGGAACCAAACCACACAACGCTGTATGTAGTTTCATTTCCAAAGTACGATCCTTCCAATTCATCCGGTTTCGAGAGAAGCATGTGGTTTTAAATTATCTGTCGATCAGAGCTGACCTTTGCCTCATATGATAAATCAGTGCCCATGATCACTTCCTGTTTTCGGTGTGTTGAGTGCCATACATTTTGCAAGAAGCAGACAAAGATTTCTGTGCACACAACGTCAGTCAAGAGAAATACTGCTAAATCTAGGTTAATGAGGACCACACAGAAATGGGGTTTACAAGTAAGTACCAAAATTATGGGCCATCAAATCAGTTCAAGGAGATTGATAATAGCCCCAGAAATGGACTACAGTTATCGGCCGTACTTATCAACCTATCGGTGGTAAAATAGTTAGGGTCATCAGAATAGCGAAATGGTGGTCGTTCTTTGAATCCTTCAACACCGCATCTCTTCTCAATCCTAAATTTCCCAGATAGCTTGAAATGGTCAGAGTTCTCTTCCGAAACGTCAAACGTAACTTTCCATAATCAACAAGTTGAAAGAAATAAAGACAATAATTAAAAATATTCTCGTCATTTATCAATCAATCAATCAATCAATCAATCAATCAATCAATCAATCAATCAATCAATCAATCAGTCAATCAATCGATCAATCAATCAATCAATCAATCAATCGATCGATCAAGTAATCAATCATTCTATCTATCTATCTATCTATCTATCTATCTATCTATCTATCTGTCTATCTATCTATATGTCTATCTATCTATCTATCTATCTATCTGTCTATCTATCTTTCTAGTGATATATCCATCCAAATCTATCTATCTATCTATGTATCTGAATATCTATCTAACTATCTGTCTATTTATCTATATGTCTATCTATCTATCTATCTATCTATCTGTCTATCTATCTTTCTAGTGATATATCCATCTATCTATCTATCTATCTATCTATCTATCTATCTATCTATCTATCTATCTATCTATCTATCTATTTATCTATCTGTTTATCTACTTATCGTTTCGAATGCGATATCTCTCTGTGAGTGAAAACCAAAGGGGCTATCTTTGGAATACTTTACGTCTTCCTCCCGTTAACCGGATAAATTATATTAGATTTGTAGCACCAGTGCCCATCTTTCTTGCTTTTGACATCCTCGGTTTAACCAGTGCTCTC
>UZAN01040278.1:38831-84130 GCA_900618425.1 Echinostoma caproni
TGGCGCAGTGATATAAACATTGACACTTTGTCCCTATGGTCTGAAGAGTGAGCCTCGCCAACATTAACTAACGTGGGCAGTAGATAGCTTTACTCTCATCATTTTCAGTAGCATGCTTGACTCAGTGGGGCCTTATGTGGTTCACAGAAGAACACGTGATGTGGGCAATATTCGCATTCCACGAGTTTCGTCCCTGTGCGATACAAAATTAGTCTCATTCGCACACTATTTCATCGAGCGCGTGAAACATGCTCAGAGGACTCTTTAAACGACGAAAGTCAACCCTTAAAAGAAGTTCTGTACGCAAACGGATATTCACTTGCAATCATCGCCAAACATTGCAAATCAGCACGAAAAGTAGAAAAAATAATAACTGCTCCCAAAATGAAAGCTTTTAGAAGTTATCGTACAAAGACGATGACGTGATTGAATTAGTCAGCAAGCGATTGAATTCTGCCGTCAAGCGTGTCTACTACGCAGTTGATCCGGTCATTGTCTTCACTACCACCCGGATACCATCGAATCCGGTGAAAGAACCATTGCTCCTCTCCGCCAAATCAAACTGCATTTACCAATTCAAATGTGGATGCTCAGCCATCTACATAGGCACGGCAGAGAGGCAGTTACGTCACCGAATGGCCGAACACATCCTGGTGTGGCTTAGGCAAGCGATGGACGGCAAGTTTGAAACGGTTACCTCATCGAATGAGCAGAAAAGACAAAGATCTTTGATAATACAACACTTATTCGAACAAAAACAATGTGTCACTCCAACTCACTCATTTCAGGTCATCTACAACACAACAAACACACAGTTACTGAAATTTGCCGAGGCTATAGCCATTCGTACCCTCAAACCCGATCTATGCATAAAACTTAATTGGTTAGGCCACATTAGGGCTTTGCCTTGGTGATTAACTTTGTGTTACTGTATCGTGTGTTGTGCGTTGAGATTAGCAACCATGTCTTCATTTCACGGTACTTATCTCACTGACTATATAGTTGGTTACGCGGTTAAATCATAAGAAGTAATAATAATCGAAAATGTTTCAGTTACCGAGACAAGTTAGAAAACCAGTGTAATTTGGAGCATTTTTATGCAGGGTGCTTAGCCCCATGATGCAAATTCCAGTGCACACATACCTACACACGCATTAACATGCATTTACTCACACACACAAATACACACACATATATACATATATATATGTATATAAATATTGTAAAATGTTTATTGTAACGTTTCGATCCAATATAGGACTCGTTATCAAACGTCAATGGAATGAATGATCATGTATATGTATATATAGTTTTGTGAACATTCTATTCCTAAGTAGTTCATTCGTGAATCAAACATATCCATCGATATTAAGTTTTGCGTGTTGGGTGTAACTAAACAAGTCAAATTGCGGTGAATGCCTTTTATTGAGTTATGTAATAATAAGTAGTATATAACTGCCAGAACAAAATTGTCCCAGACACCGATTGCATGCTGTCAAATACCCAGAATATTGGGCACGATGATGGGTACCATTTACCAAAAGTATATTTTTCAGGACCGAAAATAACAAAAAAACAGATTAACCAAAACATAAACTCACTATTGAATCGGTGTATTCAATGACTTTTTCCTCAAAATTCGATTCGGTCGCGCGACAGTTGTTCATCAACAATGTGAGAAAGTCCTAGCAGACGGATAAAATGGAAGCACACAACAGACGAGGTTGTCATGCGACTGGATGCACAAAACACGTTGTGAATTTTTGTTGGGACAGGGAAAATTACATTTTAAATGAATTCATGCATTGATATTGTCATTTCAGGACAATAAAGGTCTATGNACCGTGTGTCCGTGATTTTGTTTCAATCATATGTTTAGCTGTCTGTTGATTGCCATTCTCCATGAGCTAATTGAACTGAATTACGAGAGAACGGTTGGGTAATTATTCATTAGGTGCCTCCGAATCGCTAATAAGAGTGTCCGTCTGATCCAAACAACAACAGCAATGTACATTTTAAGCAGAGTTATTTTGCCCGTACGAATATATATATGTATCATTTAACAGTTATTTATTTATTTTTCATTGATTATTCCCATCGTGACATTAAGAAAACACTGTAGCGAACAAAGCTTGTTTTCGATCACTTCCTCCTCGGGCTAATACAGTTATATATAGGGTTCGAAATTATCAAATTAGCGTAATGGTCAGATGTGATAAATATGTTTGGTTGATTGTGATCTTGTGATGTGTGATTTGGAAATTTGAGGGGAGTGTTGTTGTGGTTATTGTTGTGTGGTTCGAAGATGTTCACAGTCGGTGGATAGAGTGAGCTGTTTCATTTCCAGTCTGCCACCCTGGGTCATGACAAAGGTCACGGTGTTTTCGGTCGGCTGTGTCAGGTTGAGGCCAGGGTAAACGAAGTGACTGGACGAATCGCTTTTGAGAACAAAGGAACTGATTGAGTAGGCGAATAGCCACCGTCTCGGTTGTGGCAAGGTGTCATTAACAAACAGCTCTTAATGGGTTTGCTACTACTTTGTAGATTTCCTTGAAAGCGTCGTCATTTGCTAGATGCCCCGTGTCTGCAAGGTGTTCTACAACGGTATTTGTAAACGTTTTCCTTATGCCCGTACTCAGCCACGCCAGTTTGTGCTCCTTGATTCTTTGAGACAATTGCCTAATTGTCCTTCCTACGTAAATTGCCGAACATGATCCAAGAAGGTGGTAAATGATCATAGATGAGGAGAGGATAGACAATCTATCTTTAATATATACAGAAACCAGTCGCCGGCTTGTAAATTGAGTACCCAGGGTTGCAGCATGGAAAGTGCGAGCGATAGCCTTTTCTAATCGGAGTCTCAGTAACTCGGACTTGTAACCTCCTTTAAAAGGAAGTTTTCAGAAGAGTTCTTTTCTTTTCGCTGTTATCAGTGGTGCTGTCGGCGGTCGTTCTGTCAAATTCTTCAGGACGAATCATTCCGGATAACCGTTGTCAAACAGTATTTGCTCTACACTTTCCAGTTCCTGAGGCAAACAGTCTGCTGAGCAAATTCTTCTTGCTCGATACGCATGGGTTTGGACCAGGTTTCGCCTGAGCTTCAGTGGTACAAAACTGGCAAAATTATAGTATTGCCCAGTCCAAGTTGGTTAGCGATAAATAGAGCGTTTTATCATGCTTCCCAGGCATCTTGTGAATTTTACATCTAGGAAGTGAAAATTATTTCCCAGTTCTAATTCGGACGTGAAACTGATGGCGATGTGGGCATTATTGGAGGCAATTACAAGTGGATCTATTTGCCTCTGATTTGCGATCAAGATGAAAATATCATCCACATAACGACAGAGAGATGAGTTCGAACTAAAGCATGAATCTTGCTCACTGCTCTGCATGTTCCATCATTTGAGACTGTTTGCACAAGTCAAATATGTTCGTATGTTGCAACCCACAAGACCTACAGAGGCACATGATGACGTTGGGTAGAAGTGAATCCGACTACTGTGGCAGTCGCTCGATACCATCAATAAGGAAATTTGGAAGATATATTCTCCTATACGGTTTCCCTGTTGCACTCTGGTTTCAGCCACTTCCAGCCAATACTGAAAAATGTTGTGACGGATTCAACCAAAATAGAGTATAAAGTTTAATGGGTCATCCAAATGTAATAATAAGAAAGAGCTGTGCATAACCATTCCAAACCCGAGGGGCAGAAAGAGGGGTTGCATTAATCAGATTGCGTCATAAACCGAGGGAATTCAGGGGCTGGGAGAAAACTATAAACTGCAGAATGTTTACCTTTAACTCGTCCGCTTCAATGAACCCGCTATGATCCTTGTCGAATTGTCTCCAGACCTAGGAATAAGATTACAAGATTAGTCACGTGATGAAATGACAGTTCATTTACAAGATACTGATTAGAGATTCAATCGGAACATAACAATGACCAGCCAAATCGAATGATTTTTTATAATATTGTCCATACTGTAGCACAAACACATCCTTGCGGAACTGTTTCAAGCATCACGACTCGCTCAGCTCAGCACCAGCTTCCATGGTTATGGCTCTGTTTTGAAACAGGTCTGTTAATGTCAACTGGCTAACGGAATTCCAGGATTTCGTTCTGGCTGAAGAAACAAACCACCACCCATACTGTTTCACGGGGGCCTCCAAGATCTCATGTATGCTGAGCTTGCGAACAAGCAGAGAACCCACTGATACATGAATACTTTACTTTCACACCAGAAAAAAACAATAACAGTCAATAAACATGTTCAAGCAGCGAATGCAAATTAATCAGTGGCTTATCAGTTTCAAAATGGAGGTGCGATAGGATAACTGATAGGTGCTCTGATATTCCACCACGTTGATGCCTATGGTCGATATTGCCGTGGATTCATCCTATTGATAACACTTGGATAGCAGAAAACTCATTCAAACGGAAGCAATAAGTGTGAGTTTGGGGCGGGGATAGAGGTATGAGAAACTCACTTGCATGAATTCAACACTTGAACGCAGTTTGTGGTCTCGTTGAAAGAGTACAATAAATTCCTCATCTGTTGGGAGAAGTTGAGCCATCTGGACAAAAGGAGCCACATGCATTCGCACACAAATAAATGTATTTGTCGAATAATATTCCCCATGAAATAGATTTGACAGAACGTCATATGGAACGATGTGACAAACTAGAAGCAACCTCTATATCGGGAAACGGTGTAACTCATGGTTACATCATATAGGACAGGTTACAAACGCAATAGCGCCCATAACAACCGGAAATTAGTTTGAAAGCGGAATGTTTGAAGCAGCCGCAGAATCAGACCGAAAGGTTTGTTCATCACTGACACACTTTTCGATCGAGTACATTATCCTGCTAATCAGTGTTGTTCTCGTTGTGTTCTACCAGCTAGAAAAGAGGTTTGCAGAATATTTGCGAGCCATCCTAGGCAACATCATCGGTACAACTTTGGGGAAGAACTGATGTTGTATTGATGATGCTATCTGGCCTGGCTAAGAAACGTCTGTGATAAAAACTTCTAGCGCAGAGAAAACACCAACATGAAAATCCGCATCCTGAGCTTGAATCATTCCACAATATTTCCTATTTATCAATGTTATGCGGCGAAAACGTTTCCTTAGAACGTACTTTTACAAACTGACCGTGCTGTGAATTAAATTGAGCAGTGAACCAAAAGAAGATATCCTACGGTGGTTGACAACTTCTTGGCATCCTCTGTTTGAATTTCCCGTGGGATAAACCAATCCGCTTGATTTACCGCTTACAACCGATCACCGCAGCTGACGAGAAGAAAGCCGTACCGCCACACGATCCTGTTGCGAATGCTTACAGGTCTGTTCCAATCTGTGGCCAGTAGGAGTATCGTGGAACTTTTTTCGAAAGACAAAGTCCACAGGTTGAAAATATACAACACTGGAATTTCTTTCCAGACAGCTACCGACAGTTACTAGGTAATTCAATGGATTTCGGGGTGTGAATTTTACGACATATTGGAGAAAACCTGATCCCCATCGGATTGCTGTGTTGCTCGCGAATTAGGGAGTGGTAATATACAATGTGGCTTCGAGATTTCAAGGGAGACGACAACTGGAAATGCATGCGGCATAAAGACCGACAGGTCTTTTGCACCATTTAACAGGCGAGGAAATGCACGAATCTGGTGTATTCGATTCAGATTGCTCCACTAGTGGTCCTACGTTTCGACCAATCATAAGCAAATGTTCCCTGTACCGGCTGGGTAGAACACAAATGCAAACCTGGGCAAACCTTCGAAAACTTTTACAACGATTTAAAATGTATCCATACTGTTTCTCTGTGACCTTTTTGATTGTCACAACCTTGGGGAACGGAACCAAATGCACATGGCTGGATGGAGGGCAGACTAAAACACCAGTGGCTTTGACCTATTGATTTGTTGAACCTGCAAAGTTGCACAAACTGCGCAACTGCACAATCAGTTTCATTTTTAACTGAAATGCCGACATCTATTCACGCAAAACTCTATCCAAATAGATGTTCTGCTTTACCGTTGCGAGATCATGAATTTGCAGGTAGAAGACATCCGTCGTCTAGTGTTTTTTGACAATCAATCAGTCTCGCCCAGGTGGGATGGATGGGACGAGCGGGTTAGTAACCTAAAATTAAGTAGTCAGGTTTGGCAACAATCAATTAAGTACGCTTCAATGTATTACGCTGTAAGATGTTGTTGTTGTTGCTGTTGGTGATGATGATGAGTGATAAGAAGGATATAGAGGTAGGGACAACGAACTCTTCACTGAGGCTGAGCCAAAATATAGATGATGTTATTGTACCTAACTGGTCACAAGAAGGAAGCTTGTGGGGTAAAATATTTTAAAAGCTAACAATCAATAAAGCATGGTGTTTATTATTCAGGTTATCAAAACGAATTCATACTTATACGGGGAAAGCTGTTCAGATTAAGTTGTGCATCAATCGGTTCCTGTTCAATGTGAGTGATCAATTACAGAAAGCCAGGATTTCTACTGCTTCTATTCATCAGCCAATTCGTAATAAGAAACGTGATGGACGAGGGACTTGTTAAACACGGCAACTGTATTGGCCATGGTTAGAGTCTCAAAATGTGTTTACTTTTTATTTATCCCTGTGGGGATACGGAAGGGCAGATACGTGAATCAACCGATTAGTGAAAATCATTTGGTTTTAGTATGTGTACTAGGGTCACAAAGTCAGTGAGATGCGCAATCCGCTCACAACTCGTAGTATAAGGTCTGTTGATCGAGATAGTTGAAAAGAGTGTTGCGTTTTCTATAAATCAAGTCCTGGCCACTGCAGAAGCAATGGAGACCTCCCTCTCAATCTCATTTCATTTTGTGCATAAAATCAATTTGTGAAGCCATTGTGTATTTCAAAACTCGCCAATTTAGGAAAGATCCAAGTAAAAATCTGTTTTTTTTATGAATACTGGGTTCAAGCTACTCATTTTTATAATCAATTATCATCAGTTTTGATCCCAGATAAATAAATTGTGATGTGAGTAATGGAGGATTTGATTTATTTCAAATGTAAATTCGTCGTGTATATAGAAAATGAAGCGTGAATGGAAAAACTAGAAAGCGCCGAACAGCTGTTTTAACCTGGTTAGGTCTCATCAGCAGTGCGAATCCATCGACCCAACTGTGGATAGAGCCCAGGACCTCATGGGCAGAACGCAAGCATGCTATCCACTCGATCACCGGGCAGCTGATCAGACCGTTTTTCATTTTCCATTTACACGATATAGCACAAACCATCTTGGCGAGCTTGTTGCAGGCCACAGACCATGTTCATCTCAACACTAACCTCTGGGTTTCATTTGCTATAAATACGACGAATTCACTTTCGAAATTGCGATCTACTGTCTGAAGAACGCTAATATCTGAAAGCAAGTCTTGTTCGCTGAACTGTGCTGCATTCAAAATGTGTGTTGGTGATCTGATGGAGCCCGATTCTTAAATGCGTGTGCAACTCAGGGTTCCAGTTGCGTCCATGNTACTTCAGCTGCTGCAGTTCAATAAAACGGTCAATTCTACACACACCTCGGGACTCGCTGTCAACATCTATTTCTTATGATCTTGTAATTTGCGAAATCTAATGATATAATTTTCAATAAGGAGAGACAGCTAATAGAACAAATGCCATACGACACATAGTGGTGGAATTGAGGATATGGTGGTTGGATTCGAACACATATCCACCTGGTTGATAATTTAGTAACGTTACCACTGGGCAACCACCGACACATGTAGTGTATTACTTAGCTTCAAGACAATTTTTACCACGTGGTAGACACCTGTTGTCGGACATTAAACATTCGCCTATTTTTTTCATTGCCTACACATTTATTGGAACCGGAACTCCACGTTTTCTGTAAACATCTAATGGTCACATTCCCATTCTAATAGTATGTAGGTAGACAACACATTTTTCAAGTCTAATCGGGTCCTATTGGTTCCCGTCCGCCCATATCTGACGAGAGTATCTTTCTTCAAACAAAATAGTTGCACTGCTCCGACTCCGACGGTAGTTGACCAACATCGACCAGTTGCTTTGCCATACTCGCGAACAGTTTATGTGGCATTGACAAGCAACGGCATTAGTCGACTTCAAACTGTACAAAACCTCCACACCTGTAAAAGCGAAACACTCGTAGTTATATCCTATGTTGTTCAACTGGTCACTCGTCCATGAATGTGTGGTCTTCAATGCCTTGTCTTACTGTATCGTCCCTACTATTTTTCTTTGTTGTATTCGCTACCTCACCCGCCGGTAGATATTTGCGATGTGATTTCATAAGTTGGTTTCTGCGGTTCTCCTAAGCAGTCCGATTTTCATAGTTTCCCCTGTTCAATACAAATGTACCGTCTAGTTGCGCCCCGTCTCACGGTATGTCATGGGTATTAGGCTTTATTACTCACCACGGTTTAGTTACGGTAGTGAAGTTTGTAAGGCACACGGATAATCGCGTCACTTGCTCGGTCTAAGAATTACAATTCAAGTGAACGTGCGTAAATGAACACGGTATGCACAGCGAAGTAGAGACATAGGTGGGATTGAGGGTAACAGTGGGCAATCATGCGTAATTGATACGCTGAATACCGCATGACAAAAATCGATCCATTTTCCAGATGATCTGGCCAGTATCGGACTGAAATCGTCAGTGCTATTTGGAGCGCATTAGGTTGGATTATAAATAAATATAAGTGGGATTCAGTTTCAGGTTAACAAGTAGTCGGTGCTTAATCAATTGTTATGTACACAATGGATGTGGTGAATAGAGAATAAGTATACGAAATTTCTTTCTTCATTCTTTGTTTTCAGAAGCATTGTACCAAAATGGAATGAAATAATATCAGTAAGGTAAACTAATTAGTAATTCATACAGTCTTTTGTAGATTGCAGAAATGCGACGGTATTTGGCGGTGATCAAAGATTAACCGGTGTGGGTGAAATTCGACAATTAGTGCTAAACGTTTCGACAAACCAGCTTATAGTAGTAATTGTAATATTTGTAGTACGCACTGAACACGAAATACGAATCACGAAATAGCAATTACAGACAAGGCGTAAGCACTGGACCACACTGGTGCTTATTTAAAGAAATAAGGAGGATTAAATAATATGTACAAAACAAGTGCATTGATGATCTAAGTCTCGGCCAATCGAGTGCTAATAGTTCTGGCGTTGATCAGCTTCTGTTTGGCCCGCACGATTTCTGATTTGCTGGTACAATCGAACTACGGTATGTAGTTCAGAAGCTGTGACACGTGCATGCATTGCTGGCGTCATCTGGGAAGCTTGATTCATTATATTTGTCCGAAAGCTGTAACGTATTGCACTCTGGTGTGCGTCATCTCCTACGCTAGGATTACCACACACGTCCATCACTAGGTTTGGAAATAGATCGATTGACTTGATCCATAGATTGACTGAATGATCAAGCCATGAGAACCAGAATCACTTGACCGACAGGTAGTGATTCCCGTGGTTAGATCCAGCTTTCTGGAACTTCTCTCAGTAATTTTCATTCATTTTGTTTGCCCCCCTTTTGCAACTCACAGATTCGCACCGATTTTTATCTGGGCAATGTTATACGGGTACAGAATTCAACAGATTCTGATAACAGTGAAATAAATGTCAAATGAGATTCCGTTTACACAAGGCTGTCAGATCATGCAACATACTGAACACGGCCGTTTGATGATATCTGAATTGTAAACAAGAATCTGCGCCTGAATGGGTTGTTCGGCACCAAGCTCGACGCCCCCTTGAGAAAAGAATCACGCCCGAATTCATGTGACAAGCTTTGAGCTGAATCGTCGTATCAAAGAACACTTCACGCGTGTCATAGACAAATTAACAGAAATGAAAGGATACGTTGCACTCACACCGCTGAAAGGCTTATCAGCGAGTGGAACACAAGTAACGTGTTTGAAATGATGTGGAATGATTGTAGATCGAGATGCGAATGTTGGTGTTGGTGAGTTCGCGAAGTCACACTGATGATGTTGTCTAGCTTGGCTAAGAAAGGTGTGCGAACAACACTTCCTGCTCGGCGAACTCACCAACACCAACAAGTAACGTGTGAAAACCACAGATGGAAGAACGATAATGCTACGAACCATGGATGTCGTGCTGTCAGAAAAGAAGCATTTTTCAATCACGTGAAAGAGACCGGAGTTCAGGGATATTTTGGAAGCTCTTTCAATCAACAGTCAAATTGACTGATAAATGCCAATTTTATATCTTTTTGCTTCTTTTGTATTCCTGTTAGGATTCCAACTGCGAGCCACATATTTGATGGTCATTACCTTGTGCGAAGGGTTCAAACAAATTAAAGTATCAAGTTTGAATTAGCCCATTTACTTGTTCAGGGAAGCATGCACTATTGATGGTCTTAGGTGTGGTTTTGAAGTATCAACCTGAATGCGCGCGGTTCTAGTCCTGTGCTGTTTGTCGTTCATCATCAATATTTCTGTCGCTTTAAATGCATTCAGCTATTGGGAAATTGAAGAGCTTTCAACGAGTGAAACATACACACATAACAATCAAGAGTTTTTGGTGCCTATGAATCATCGCATAGGTTAATACAAACTTGATAGGCAAAGTCCTTGTACTACCTTTTTTATTTATTGAATACGTGGGAGGCCGCTGCTATCCGAAGACCGCATAGGAAAATACCGAAATGAGAAAGACGGGCAGCGGTGCGGAGGGACCTCCGGTTAATTATTTTGATGGCCCTAACACTTGACTAGCACTGCGAAGCCTGAAAGTGTGCCATCTTCAGTATAGTTGCACTTTGGATATGACCTAAGTTTTATACAATGATGCTATTGTTTAACGCTTGGGATCACAGTCTGGAGATGATCAGTCTACAGCAAAATCCATAACCAGATTAGGAACGGTTGTGATCCATCCATCGGTGGACAAACATGAGCGATTATTGGCCAAGGGTAATGCATAGGTTTTGTAAGGAGTATGTCCCGAAGATGCATGGAGACATTTAAAACAGCTTGATGAATGTTCGCAGTTTTGATTCGTTTATATCTCAGCATAGATGTGTGGAGTGTATTTTCTGTCCTAACCAGCTCAGAGTATATAGTTTAGTTTTCAGGTTTTTTATTCAACATCTTATCGTACATTTGGTCGTTCTGATCATGATTATTGGTACATTCATAAAGAAAATATATGGCAACTTTAGTTTGTCAACCGCTATTGTAGCGAACGATAGCATGAAATTGAATAGAAACGGAAATAAATCTTTTATTCAATAGTTACCTCACGAATATCGATTTTATTGTCCTTGTTGGTATCGATTTCCTTCATGAGATCTCCAACCAACTGATTTCGTTCCACGGGAGACATTGTCTGTTAATAAAATTGAGGAGAAACAGTCGACGTATAATGACGACGAATCGCTGAATATGAATCAGTTGAAAATAACGTTAAATTTCTCTTCTCCCAAACGGTTTTTTGTTTGACCGCTTAGATACCGGTGCACCAACAGTATCTCAGTTCCCACAAAGGTGATGTTCTCAAATGGTCAAATTTACACTCTTAGTTTCGCTAGAATCCAGACAATGAGTAGTTGAAATTTGCAAATTAATTCAATAGATTTTTGTGCAGCTTGATTGAACCTAAACTTAGTGCACAAGCAGACCCGCACATGGATTCCCTCCGACCGTGGTATCTATAATGGGAGTAAAATACAGACCACATTACGGTTTCCTGGGGACAGCCGAGTATGGTTAACCAATATTATGGATGCAGGTGAAGGTGGCGGAACAATGCACTGTTTGTGCTGCACCAAAGTGTAATCTACCATGGGCATCTTTTGCCATTGCTTTTAGTTGGAATACGTATCAATCATGAAACAATACGAATTGGTAATGATCGAGACCAAGAGAAGAGTAAACCTCGTGCATTACTTGTGGTCGTGAGTTGGATAGGTCTAAACTGAACTTCACCACTGGAGAATGATGTGAGCATGCACAGAGTTTGATAGTCATCTTGAATGTGACACAGCCAACAGAATGTCAGAATCCCAGTTAAAGTATTTTACGGAAAAACGTTGGCATACAAGCACACGCAAATAGCAGACACAGGGTACTAAAAGTTTACCTGTCTCACTTCTTCCGTCACAATGCAGTCGACCAGTCGATTGAGAAAAGTTTCCACCTCATCCCCATCAATGAAACCGTTGCCTAAAATGGAAGCGTATGAATGCGAAATGGTGACATGCATGAAGTTCCATGATCCAATACTATTATCACCATAACTACTAGTAATACTACTACTACTATTAATAATCATACTAATTATCTTTCTTTCATTTACATGCACCTCATGTACCGCCTGAACATACTATTCTTTGTAGAAATGCTCCGAGACTGGCCGATTAAGAATCATTCAGTTATTATTCTCTCATAATACAAGTTCGAGCAGCCACTTGGTATCAAAACATTGCCGATCATTGAAAATAACGTGGAATAGTTGTAGCTCGGGGTGCGGATGTTCGTGTTGGTGTGTTCTCTGAGCAGAGGTTTTGTGGCCAGACTAGAAAACATCATCATTGCAACTTCCCGTGGTTGAGAAAAACCAGCAAACAACACTTTCAACTCAGAGAACGCAACAACACAAACTTTATTGATAATTCTCTGCTTCCATGTCCGGTGAGCTAAATTACCGAAAGGAATCAGTCGCCAAAGTGAAATTCATCTTAGCTGGGTAATAGCAGGAATATATCTACCTCCGTGATTCTATTATACGCTAAACTTTTGCATAATCTCTTAAGGAATAAGTGCAACGGTGTTTGTGATTCACCTTTTATTTCGTGGTTCGTGGCTCGCTTTATCCGAAATAGAATCGTCATTTGTTTTGCCCTCATAAGCACCAACCACAAATGTTATCGATCTGTCTCATTAGTAATCGTCATTCGGGTAACACGGACTATCAGCTATTTTATTGTGCAGGATCGAACACATCAATGAGCGCTACTAGAATCTACTGGCCTACTGATATTCGGCTGCATGCTGCGTTCGGTATCACGGGCTTAACTAATGAAGTCTGGCAACGAGTTGTTGCCAGGTGAATTGCGCAGAACCTAGGTTCGATCACTAACTATAGAGAATGGTTATCAAATTCACTAGTGAAGTTCTCCCCACCGGACTGGGATGAGTGAGACAGAGAGGTAGAGTATAGTTTGATTTCAATTAGTGCCATGATTACGTCCTGTAATTTTGTTGAAAAACAATTGCCCGGATTAAGAACGATCTGGACAATAAATGAGTGCTTACCGAATTCAGGTTAGTTGCACCTAGCTTTGTGCGTTCAAAGGAAATATGTTTAAACCAGGACGTGTTTATTACCGTGAACAAACGTTTTTACAAGAACAAAAGTTCGGGAAGTTTACTCAACCTAAAAAATAAGTTTGCAGGGTGAATGAAGAAATGTTTCCGGTAATTTCGTTCAATGAAACCAACATTTTGGAGAAATGGGATTGATGGGATTGAGTTATTTGGAAACGCATTCGTGACAAATTGTTTATTTTCGATATGATCCCAACGATAGTACATTACATTAAAAGATTCCCCAAGCAGAAACTTTGGAAGCAGAATGTGGCTGTTAGGTCCTTGTTGAGAATCATCAATAGTAGTTTGAATTGTTAATTACACCCCTTAATCATACGGGCTATCCAAGCTAGTTATTAGAGAGTTGCACCAATTATCTGATCAAGCATTCATCCGCCATTACACTGGAATAGTGCTGGAACCTATCAGTTCAGTAACTTATTTGCTGGGAATTACAGCGATAGTGAAAGATAAGCACCATATCAAGTATTTTTGACGTTTGTGCAACGCCGAAAGTCGGTCTGGATAACACGAATATTCAGCGCATCGAAACATGGTACGCAGGTTCGAATCCCGGTGGATTCGGTGGCTATGAACTGCTCATGATTCTCCCCAAACATGATGTAAAGTTTGGTGCTTTTATAGTTTACATAAATGTGCGTGGTGCACCTAGGAACAAGACAAGTTGATAGCCGTTTTTCTGCGCTTCTATTGGACGTAGGCACTCCGTTCCTTTTCTACAGTGGGAAAATTCAGTCAAAAAAGCGACAGAATTTCTTGATTTTCCATGGCTTTAGGACCAATTTTCAGTTCAGTAATACATTTTTTTAAGAATTAACGGCATGTTTAATGCAGTAACAAAATACCCCTCCATCTGTTGTGCTTCTTTTCTCTGCATCCTGGCAGCATATGTTGTTGCCTGCGTTGTGACAACTGACGTCAGCTGTCACAACGGATGGCCGAACATATTCCAAAGTGGATGGTGAAATCGATGACGCGACCGATAAATGATTGCCAAGTGATTACAAGAAATCCAGTATTATCTGTTGCAAAACATTTCATAGCAACAAGACACACAGTTAACATTAATTCTTCCTTCAAACCACTATTACGTAATCGCAGTGCTAAACCTTTAGCGATTAGTGAAGCAGTGTTTATTCGATTGCATCACCCGACCATAAGTGGAGTTGATCTTTTACTTCTAAATTTAGAAGTCTTTGTATGCCTGTACACGTTTATTCACCATAATTGATTAATCACATGTTTTATATATGTGCCTGTTTGTTTCAAGTCAGCGACTGAGAAGATTAAACGAAATGTGAACATCTAGCGACATTTGTCTTCTTTCTGTTTTGATGAAATGGCTGAAGGGACCTCGAAGCTCCTGTTCAATTCTTTTAAGTGACGGTGGATTCGTGATCTGAGAATGTGTTAACTTTTAGCATCCTGCACCGATCTTTTATGACTAGAGATATGTGAAACAATCCTTTTACTAAAAAAAGGAAGCGATTTATTCTGTTCTATGCACGAACATTTTACTGTTCGGCAAGTCAAAACCAAAGAGAACCAACTTGTCCATCATCATCTTCGTACATATTTCAGCCAAATTCTTCAATTTCCAACACCCACCCCAAATAAAAACGGTATATTTTCTGCCAACAGGAGACTGCCACCTTAAGATTATCATTTCATCTTGTACTAGCCCAATCTTGTGAACCAGCAACTTGGATCTACCATTCAGCTATCTGTTGGATCATATAAGGCAGCATCGATCGAGAAACTACAAAGATCGGGACGAAAGAACTGCTGATCTGTTTGATATAACGAAATCACTTTGGCAAATGGGGGTTGAATCTGTCCACTTGAGTTCCGTACACAGCGGAAGCAGCTGTCATCTGATTATCGATTTACCATTAACCACTCAGACTCAATACAACCCGTCTGTACAAGGGACCTTCGAAAGGTAGCTAGAACCAACATGTCCCCAGCATGCTACTAGCACTCTTCATGAAGTTATACTCTTAATAATAATATGTCCAACCATAAACCATCGAAATATGCCCACCGTTGACACTCTCTGGTCTCATAATATACCTGGTTGGAGTGAGCTTTCTGCCTATTTGATAAATATTTGATCGAAATGAAGCAATCCGAAATTCACGTTGAAGCTATGCTAATCGCTTTTAAATTTCGTGAACAGGTGGAAAGCAATTTAACCGTCGCTTTGTAATGACTGTTTATGATCCCATTCCTCTCGTTTCCAACAATCCTCAGTTTCAAAGACCAAAATGAGATTAGTGAAACCGAGAAAAGGGGTGAGGAGAACAGGTATGTGCTCGTTAGATAACTCACGCATTTTACATCAACTGAGCTGTGGTTCCGGTTTGTTTTGTTTCGTCTGAGCGACTCCTAGGCATTTGAATGGAGTCAACTACCCAAGCGGATAGCGGAAATCAGGCATTTTGGTTTTTACACAAGTTTAAATCGTTGACTGTCTGATCGATTAACTCGGTGTGGTTGCCTGCCACTGCGGGCAACCTGAATCTCGTGCCCGTCGGAATGCATGTTATGCAAAGCATGCTTGTTCTTCTGGGATGTCGAAAATTTTGCTTTCAATGTACAGTGATTGCAGCTTGAGACAGCACGTGCGACAAAGATTATCCGTGTAGGTTGACACCAACTACAACCCAGTCATTTGCATTTGGTGTTCATTTTGTCTGGCTGGATTTTTTCCAATATGTGAGCATTCATAACTGGAATGCACATTGACGTGACGTAATCGCTATTCACCTCTGTGACCCAACAATCTGCACAAGATGGCTTTTGTCAAGCTGAAGATCTAATCACGTCTGAAACGTCAACGGGTAGAGGTCGGACGAAGTTCAGTCTCCTGGTCCTCCAAGTTGGGAGTTCGACTAGAATTTGCGTTTCAGTCGGTACAAAATGGTGAGGAAGTAATTGATCCAAGCAAATCGGCCTACACTTCGCTTCATCCGCTGCATTGCGGGTAACTTTTTATCAGAACTAAAGACTTTAGTTGAGGACCCCAATCGTTCTCCTGCTCAGTGGCTGAACACCCCGGCAGTACCCGTCCATCAAACCCCAATGTATATGCATTGCGATTTTGGAAGCGATCAGTGAATTTCGCTTTATTGTATTTCGCTGTACGATGATGGGGAATTGTGGTCATTAAGGGGTCTTTTATGTCGGACAGTGCGGTAACAAAATGCGGTTTTAACGTGCCCGATTTTTTGGAAAGAACGAACTTGTCCATGTGCTACTGAACTGGAGGGCTGTATCTGAAATGTACTGTGAAGCACACTGAAGTTGGTAAAGATTAACTCATATGTTTGAGAGGAGAAGAGGTATAAGCGAAGGTAGTGGACCGCTGTTACATCGTATTTCGAAATAAACATTGACGCATCGCATCCTGGAGGCTAGTCCAAACGGGTTCTCCTCTGGCGAAAAGTTGGAAACCCCAAATGTGACAACAGACATGTAATCATGGATCATGGTAAGTCAGCATGTCATGAAAGTACTGAAAAACTTGTCAGTGCGAATTCAACGCATCTTCGACTATCTAAATCAGAACTTTTTCGATTATACGACCGTACAGGTGGTATACGGTCACTCGGAATGACTGAAGCGGTTTTGTCATATCCCTATTCATTTTTAATCACATGAGATCCATGGACGAAACGGATCTTACTGAAAAAATTGGGCGTCGTGCTCATGATTGTTGACAAAATAAGCTTGTTTCATGTGAGTGATGGAGGATTTGATTAAATTCTAAATGGAAATTCATCGTGTCTATGGTGAATGAAGCGTGAACTGGAAAGCTACCCACTACGCCACCGGGTAGCTGATCAGACCGTTCTTCATTTTCCATTTACACGGTATAGCACAACCCATCTTTGCAAACTTATTGCGGTCCACAAACTCTGTTCATCTCGGCACTATCCTTCAGGGTTATGACTCGGTTGGAAACATTCACAACCAGAAAAACGGTCTGATCAGCTGCTCTGTGGCGTAGTGAGCAGCGTGCTTACGTTCTAACCATGAAGTCCCGGGTTTGATCCCCAGTTGAGTCGATGGACTCGCACTGCTGATCAGACCCAACTAGGTCAAAACAGCTGTTCAGTGCTTCCCAGCTTTCCAGTTCACGCTTCATTTGTCACAGACAATGAATTTCTATTTGAAATTAGCTTGTCTAAACCGCAATGAACGAACGTCACAAGCTTGTCACGTGAGATCAACCAATTAAACGACTTGAGAAAGCCTTCCTAGAGGGTCAAAACGTTGCTACCAACACCTTGTGTCTGGGTTTTACATTCGTCGTGGCTAAGGTAAGCTAATTTGCTCCATTTATTCATTTTTATTCGATCTCTAATTGCTACAATTAATTGATGAAGTTTCGTTCCGTTGCAGTATTTTTTTCTGAAAGTTAACCCAGTTGTGCTTATGTACGCATGCATGCATGTATATATATAAGCATATATGTATGTATACATATATGCATTTATGTATGTTATAATTCCACAAGGAGGCTCTCAGTCTAGGACAACTGTTCATTATAGATAGTCAGGATTGTACTAATTTAACATATGTATAACAGAAATCACATTTGAAACATATCATCGCAGTTCGTGGCAGCACATCGTGTAACAAATGGCGCAGTTGGTAGTTATTGTTTGAGAGAGACAGCAATTTGCCCTAGATGGTCTTGTTAATTTTTGATCGTTGAGGAAAACCACCAAACTACTACTCACAAACGTTAGTAGTACCTCACAACATATTGATGTTCACGCGATCCAATCAAACATTTGTGGTACGGCTTCCGACTGATGTCATATTGATCACAGACCAGCAGCCAGTTTTTTCGCCCTGGAAAATGAATGTTTTGCTTCGCTGGGACTAGCAAACACTCGTACACGTCTTTATTGTCTCCACCAGCTACCTGGGCAGAAAAGAATTCTACGTCAGTGTAAAAACTATTGTTCAGGTTCCATGGTTCTATGATGGATAGAATGGTGGTGTCTAAGTTGAAAAAGGATTCCCTCAGCTGTCTGCCGTCCGTCGTTCAGATCTCAGAATTGTCTGCGGTCCCTTATCGCTTTTGATTGGGCGTAGTCCACTAGCAAAACTTGACTGTATAATGAACAATTCATAAAGGTAGTTAAAGATGAACAATGGTGTTTTAAGCCGTTTTCCCTGCCGATCACTTCAAAGTCCAAGGGTATACGGATGAAGCACCGACATTCTTTGTTTATCCGTCATATGCTTCACACAGGAGGTGAACTAGGCGGGAAGAAAATCATTTTGAGTAGTTCTGATTGTCCAATACAGGAGGAAATTCCGGTTCGGAAAGAGCTTTGCCATTCAGCTCTGGGAAAACATATAATAATTCGTTTGCCAACTGCGTGCACAGGTTTTTCATCTGTTTTACATTACAGAATATGTCCATTTAGAGGTGAGAACACGTTTGGAGATGAAAAATTGTGTTCTCAATTATTCATCTACCAGCCTATATGGGTCAGTCACAGAAGGAAACCATGTATATCTCAAAGGTGGACCATCGATAGATCAGCGTTCACAGGGTCTGGATAGTGAGACAACTAGTCTAAAGGACTAGAGAACACTGTGCATGCTAGCTTTCATGCAACCGCAGATGTGTCATGGATGAATTGATGTCAATTCTCTAGGGAGAGGAGACAGGCATACCAACTTAGTCGTGTCACCATTGAGTCTGTTCACCACAGTAACAGCGGAGTAAATCGGTAACCTTAATGGGAAAATGTTGGTCCACGTCATTTTAACTAAATCCGGAGTATATTGATTTCACTACAGCTTGATTGCAAAGTTCTGACATAATGGTACGAAATTGGGTGAATTCTTCGCCCCACTTCACGTCCAAACAGGCCCGACCGAATAATATGCTGGATGACCGACAGAATGATTATTCGCCTGGCTCATATGATATATTCCGGTTAGTGAATGAGTCGACAAAGACAACTCAACAAACTTGGTTCTATGCGAAATCGGAATTTTCAGAAACAAAATGAAAACCCGTCCTGTTTCAAATAGAGATCGGAATAATGTTATCGGAAGGGGAGCAGTTTTATAAACACTAGTTAAAATTTATTGTTTTTCAACCTTTGCTCGTGGTCCACTCACTACCGTGCTTTCCCTTCTGGCAGTTATAAAACCTATAATTATATGAAAAATGCATCCATTAACGTGAATCAAAAGCATTCTCACAAAGTTTGACTATTGCAGTTTCCCACGTTGGAATATAAATGTTTTGTTCCCATAGGACGCATGATGTTTGACCAAACAAATCGATTGTTGTGTACATCAGAGTAAATCGACTATTAAGTTCACGTGCTTATTATTATTATTATTATTATTATTATTATTATTATTATTATTATGTGTAACTGACGCAGTACCGAATAATGCAGTTTGGTATTATCTACCGTGTTCTACCAGTGACGATACAGTGAAATCTGTGTTCACCATAAACCGTGTAATCTAAAACGTTAGTCCTCCGTGAGGGAAAGGAGTGTGCATCGGTTTGCAAATTGCAGACAACATCTTAATGATGTTTTTCATTTTGTCATGAATAGACCAGCTTGATGAACGCTATCCATGATGAATCCTGGCTTTATGAATATTGATCATTCGCCAAAACTTGGAGATTTTTCGTTATGTAGTAACAGGTGGAACGCTGACTACTATGACAGATGCAAAAAGGGAGAAGCGTGACATATGTAATGTGATCAAAAATCAAAGATAAATGAGTTATAGGTAGATTTATTGCTGACTCTGGTGTAAAAACAATAGGAATACTAATATATATATATATATAATAATTGAACGGATTTTGTTTCCGTTCAGCTCACTTATGTATGATAAAATGCAATATATACCACATTTCTGTACAAAACCTAAGCTTTCAGGAAGTGGACTTTCGAAATGATCGGGAATCCCCTCCTAAATTTTATTAGCAAGTTGTGGGATCTTCCCGGGCTCTGAGTATCGGTGGAATGTAAATGGTAAACAAATCGCTGCTCTGGTATAAGTTGAAAAAATACGGGGTCTTTTTAGGAGAATGGTATACATTAAATCCAGTCATTAGGCAGGTGAAGCGAGCAGGCCAGTTGAGACAAAACCGTGTCCGGAAGAACCACAAAAAGACCGTACAAATCGCCCTGGTTCACGGTTGCAGTCAGTTATGCTCGTAGAATGGGAGTGATTCATTGAATTGTACGGGGTATGTGATAGGGACCAAACCAGCCTATGGAATTTACAGGATACATCACGAAAGTCGTTCGAAATTACTGAGGCTATGAATGTTTCGATTCCATATTTCTACCCATTCTGGTAATGCCAACACTTAAAAACGTGGTTCCTTCGTGAGAGGAGAGTAATAAAGTTTGAAGGTTGAGAGAAATTCATAATCCGATCACGTATAATAATCTCATCATCGTTGGAGCTCTATTGTATTCAGTATGGTATGAGAATAAGATTGTAAGTTAGTAAAGTGTTTGAGAGGAAAACCGGACGGATTTGACGGAAGCAGCATGCACGTTTGTGTGTTGACACAAAAAGCGACGGGGGCTGTACGGAGATAGTGTGGATTTTAACCTAATCGATCATGAAAATCTACGTCCTCTAGAGTTTTATCATATCTGATTCATCTACTTAGGGTGAAACAGGATATGTGAACAAAAGAGTGGGCGAAACCGTTCGAGCGTCCTTTTTAACTGAGTGGGAATTGGAAGCGTTCGATGGATCCATCTCAGAGCACGTGACACGCATGAACTGTGGGCGTGTAATTCGATGAAACATGTCTATCTTTCAACGCGCGGGAGGGAAGGAGTTAAATTTAGCGATATGTGATCGATTAGATCTATGCACATTCAAATGTTCTGATATTTTCATTCTGTCAAATTAATCTGTTTTGATGAATTATTTCAGGGCACATCCATTGACAATGTTTTCTCCTCGTTGGATCTGAATGCTCGCAACAGAAGAATAGTAGATAAGATTCGGTCCAAATATCTAACCGATATCAAACTAATCACGAATGCTCGTAGATCGATCACTTTTCAATAATGAGAGACTGGTTTTCGCGTCCGTTTGCCAGAGGTGAAGCATCCCGGGTGTGCGCCAGTTCCATATTCCAGAAAGTAAATTACACGTAGAAGAATTGATGACCCTTATCACAACTGAAAGATGTGAGATGCAATCAAGCGGCAATTCTATCCAATCCGGATAAAAGTATCTCTTTTATGAATTTGACTAAATGAGAAAAAAATCACCCAAAAAGATTTCAAAATAGTTCCCAAAAATTATGGGGGAACCACAAAATAGAATGAGTAGAGAGATGCCATTAGAAGCGTCTTTTCAAATTTTTGCCTCACCTCAGCTCACTCTTAAGAGAGAGTAAGTTAGATTCATGAAGACAATGGAATTCTACAGCAGCTTCATAAAATCGACTTAGTTCCCTTTCACTTGTGCCTTTTCTCGAGTATTCATCTCTGGATTCTGTACACAAATGTGTGCAAGACAATGCAGCAGTGAGCATGTTCATGGTTGCCTTTGGGACGAGTATGCATGTATGTATTCTTGAATATTGTGTAGATTTTCTTGTATCCAGTACATAGTGTATTTATTTTTGTATAACTTTTGTAAGCTTATATGCTTCCTATGCAGTTAAAAAAATACACTCATCTCATCCAATCAACAGTGATTAGATGTCATTGCGTGAGATAGGCCGCCACTCTGAGATCTTTAGGCCTAAGTAAACGAAAATAGCCTGCGGGAGTGCGACCGAAGCGGCATATTTACATATCTTAAAGCAACCAGTGAGCACAAGTTATCTGATAAGGACCAACTATATGAAGCACGTCCAGAGGAGCAAGATGTTTGCATTGACATGTCTTATTTATTGATTGCTTTTATTACTACTGACACTTCCATTATACGATCGATAGATGGATGATTGTGTGAGTATGGTGACAGGACTTTTCATTCTGACCATCATGTTTTACTGAAATCGCAGGTACACTGCACGTGGTCTGGCGTGCATCTGCAAGAAAATGACTTCCTTCTTGCAATTGGTATCCACTTGGACAATCTTTTTGCATGTTTATTATACATAATGGATGGTATCCCTCGTAAAGGTTTTACAAAACAGAGCCTGGGGATTTTATGGATGGAAAATCCCATTCATTTTGCCATGTGCGTTGCTGCTTGTCCCAAGCGAACTGATGTAGAGTCAATGTGAACGATTTGTGAAGTCTATCCCCACCCGACTGAACTTGCACATGCTAGCCCTAGATTAAAAGCTTCCGCCGTGTACAGCAACAGTCTGATCCGAAAAACACAAAACAAACAGTTTTATCTCATGCTGGCACTATAGGAACACAGTTTGGTCCTGATATGTTAAAAGTAGACAGTGTGGTTTATTGGAAGGACAAATAAACGGAGAGCGAAAGAACAAAACCCAAGCGATGGTTAAGTGGAGAAAATAAGTTAATGCAAATAGAAAAAAAGGAATTTTGTCCAACTGTCGAGTAAACTTTGAGTAAATGTGTGTTGGGAGTGAATCATATGGGTAAGTTTCTGATCGGTACAGGTATTTTTCTTTGTTAGTGGAACCTTTTCCGTGTGGGAGCCTCTGGTCATCCAGTGTCTAAATCAAGCTGCCCTCACTAGTGTGCCTCGGCCCTTAAGGTTTGAAGCTTGGAAACTGCCACCGACACCAATATTCGGTGGTAGACCGCTCCTTTGTCTTCCAGCTTGACTCCCAGACTTAAATGGAACGACCATATGCGGTTAATTACTCCAATCTTTGGAGTTTGGTTTTCAAATTGCTATAAATAATTGACAGGCCCACACAACAATGCGGTTTTTCCTACCTGCCGTTCAGTACACAAGTGTGTGTGTGTGTGTGTAATAATAAATGGGACACCCCTGAAGGAAAACTCATTCGGAAAGCCACGATATGATTGGGATTGACCGAGTGGCCTTTCGGTTTAAAGCAATGTCAGAGTGTTTCACTTTCGTGCCACGCGGAGGAGGATAACCTATTGTACAAAAGTAAAAATGGTGGCTGATTGGTTTGGACCATTAGTACTTTATGTGCTTGGCCCCAGTCAAAATTTCATTGCAAAATTATTTTATCATTGGGTTAGTGAATTTTTTCCGGGGGTAAACATGGATACCAGGTTCAAAAAAAGCAAATCATCTCGTTGACATGTGACATGTGACGCACATGACATGAATCTGGAAACAACTGTGCAAGATGAGTTTCTTTTGGCGGAACTTGAAGAACTCAAAAAATTCACTACCGTTCAATCTCAATGAGTGTATATGCATAAGTGCCTGTTTGAAAAAATGATTGCAGTATAAGAAAACGGTTGACCCTGACGGGAAATAGCATGCTCGTAGTTGAGGCAATTAGACGATCAAACATTTTAAAAAACAATCGCAGCTACGGGAAATTCAAGTAACATGAAGGGATGCCGTTTTTATTATACATCTAGGTGTGATAAATAGCAAACGGGGAAAGTCCCATAGTCACGAAGACCTACTGTTCAGCGGTTGAAATCGGCAACCTAGTCCCCGGAACTTGGAGTGGCGAACCACATAAAGCCCCGATAGTTTAGGCGTGGTGTTGGGCCGGACGAGAGCGAGTTGCCTACCACCAAAGTCGGGCGGTGGCGGGGCTCGAACCACGAACCATAGGGTCCAAAGCACGCCGGTGACAGCGAGTAAACCTATGTGCCACCACCACCTGTTCTTTCGAGTGGCATAATCGACAACATAAACGGTATAATTGTTATAATTGACAAAATAGGCGGTAAAAGTGAAAAGACACCACGAATCACGATTTGGCAACCAGGTTATTGTTGAGAACAAAATAGACGATAATATCCTGCGGACACTCAGAGTCATTTGTAATTCTTAGTTTGTGATTTTGGATATTCAAGCATTACTCAAGAGTCAAGTCGAAAGATCACATTCTGGAGCCCATCGGTACGGAATAACTCCAACGATACGAAAACCGGAATTTAGTAACTCAACTGTCTATGTTTGCTAATAAACAAATGTTTTCATTTCCTTTTATGCTTATGGGTTATCAAATATACCATAAACTTTCAGGAAGGAAAAGTGTCGCGGTCATGCAAAGCATGCCTGAGGAAATATATATGATGGGAAGACTGACAACGTTTACGGGGTTCGAACTAAAAACCCTCAGATGGTTATTCCCACGACGTTACCACCACCCGACCACCGCCGTGAAACATGGATGGAAACAGAAAAGCAGACATCGTGGGTTGATAACAGTAAAGGTTACTAAAGAGCCATTGTAGGTTAACAAACCAATAAAGGAAACAATTGAAAATAAGATGAGGTAGGGCAAGGTTCGGCCATCAAATACAAGAATTGTTCATTGCAAAATAGGGAACGTGCTTTTGTCAACATTATCAATTGAAGCCTACCGCGTTTTGAACTCCCTGTTTCATTTTCGTATCAATTATCTCTCTTTTTGTGAGGCTCAGGCTTGTTGTTCTCCTAATGAATAAAGGTTTTATCTTCAATGGTTAGAATTGGTCACATCAAAATTTAAACTTGTTTACATGGCGAGCCGGAGAACTGTTTGGCTTGAAAATTCGTCCCATGGTTGACACTTTGGTACGAAATTACTTTTTTTTAATTTCCTTCCGTTTAGGATCTCATCGTTATACTTTCAAAACACCAATGCCGGATCAAGGGAAGTGTTTTCATAGGGACAGCAATGTGGCGATTGCATGGAATGAAACGTCTTATCCGGTCCGTTGTTGATCGTTAAATTTTTAAACCAATACTGGTTTCAGGAGGTTTTGTCAATTTTGACCATTTTGAGAATCGGTCTATCGCATCCTTTTGCACGTTTCAACTATACTACTAATAAATGTGTGTAGTATCTGACGACACTACGAACCAAGGCATTTCTTATCAGGCAGCCAAATGGATATGCCCTTGTTTCCTGTGTACAATAGAACATGAGTTTACATGAACCGATGGGCTTTATCTAATTTGTTTAGCATTTTATGGTCTGTGCAATGGGAACAGGGTGTATTGATCCCATGTTAACTGCACTGCGCTGAGACGACAGAATCTCCTAACCCATATAGAAATTTGGGATTATTTCTAAAGGCAGCTCAAGAGAACGCGGTACGCCCGTTTCATTTCATTTTCAACAATCGAAATATTACTAACGATATTTTTGTTCCACAGATGTGTGAAGTCAACCGATTTGGATTGGGATAAGTCTGATTGGTTCTTTTCTGGGTAAAAGACACACTATGGTTAAAGAACAACGGAGATGGTCAAAAATACATAAAAAGCTGAGTAGCTTTTTGCTCATGGCTAATAAGTTCATGGTGGTCGTAGTAATATCAATAAACGTGACTATTGTCATATACTGAGGTGGACCAGAATGTTCCAGCTGATGAAGTCCACATATGGAGCCCCTCACTGTTCATGATAGGATAGTCGAACAGGTGAGTGATATTCAATTACAATTGTTCAATTCGCTTCCCATTTTTGTGCAGTCGTTTTCTTCAGCAAAATGGGAAACCATTCACAGCGTCAAACCGTTAAACTACTGGAGGACTGTATATGTGACAATGAGGTGTATCGGTACTGGATATATGGAGGACAGTATTTGGACATCACAGTTTTGATACAATCTGCATATAGTGTTGTTTAATTATAAATATATATATTTCCGCTTCTATTAGGAAAAACAACACAGTCCGTGTTTTACAGTATTCCCATGACAATCACATTGTGCAGTTCAAATTCGTCCTGTATGGATCCATTTCTAAGTCACATGTCAAACGGCTTAAACGGGCAAGTGAAAGTAGTAGTGGCATTAGGTAAGCGATGAGGGAATAATCAAAAACGTAGTAACTGTTCATCTCCGTTCCCATTTGCCCAGAAGAGCATTTTTAAGTCCATATTCTAAAATTGGGTTTTGAACTGTCCGACAGTCAGGTCAAAGGAACAAATCATTTTAGAGTTGGCCGAAAGCGTGCTCACACGTTTGATCAGTACCCACCATTCCAATGAATTATTCAGTCAATTTCACTATAGCTTGTTATTTCTACCGTTTTTTGTTTTCAACGGATGCTAAAAAATTTGTGCATTTTTGAATATATTTACGTTTACCGTGGTATCAAGTATTTATCATCTAAACCGTTCGCTATAAACAATGCTTCCATATCTCGTCAATTAGCTCAATTAAAGATTGGCTAACAAAAGGGGGGGGGAAGCAATTGATTGCAAGAGGCCCGGACAGAACATGATTTTCCCCCAAAAAAGTGAAACGCTTTATTTTAGCAAAAGCCATATTACCTCTTGGTGTATTGAGATTGTACTAGTCCTGGTTACGAGCTTGAAACCCAGAAAATTACCCCCAAGACAAACAGGTGTATTCGGCAGCTATCCATAATTTTCGTGGAAATTGATTAAGAACTTGATCAATCGATCTGTTTGAATCAAGAAACGAATTCATGCTAAACGTTTCCTTTATCAGGTATGTATAGGATTTATGAGGGAACATCACTCAGGCTTTGATCATTACATAATTGGATGCGTGTAGTTCACCTCAGTTCTGAGATGATACAAATGAAAAAGTTTTCTATTTTATTGCTTTAGCTATTTCCTTTTGTTCAGATAAAGGTTCTAACGCACTCACCATTTGCAGAAGCTTGTTTTGAAGTGTTGTGCTGCGTATTTTTGCCAACGACTTCAAACACACATCTGGTGCAATGTGGCGTGACCACTCGTTTCCCTCGGAGGGGATACCTTCCTTCTCTTCGGCACCCTGTGCTTTCACATATCTTGATAATTACGTCGGTATATCGACACGCTAGTGGGTGGGAACTGTTTTATCTAACAGTATATCTATCAACTATTTGCGGTATCTCAGTTAAATCAAAACGGAATTCCTGTGCAGGAGATAAAACATTCTCATTCAATGTATCGCTGGCTGATGAAATTCGGTTGCCTGGTGCATACAACGGGAGACGCCCATTCAGGTCAGTTGGACCTGGAATGGAAGATTTTACTTCCAAAATCGGGGAGTCCGAATGATGTGCCCAGTTTTTGTGCTTGCTTAGTTAGCTTTCGGTAAACAGCGGAAGTGAATCAAACTGATTCGTTGCGTTTATTTCAAGGATTAATTTACTTAAGAGGTGATGATAACTCCGATCTGAACCACAGGGAGAAGTCACACTGCGTTTTCCTAGGCTTATCTGTTGACACAAATCTTTCTGATCCCGTGTTTTTCAGTGATAAATAAAATCCGTTCTGGAGAAGTCAAATCTCAACTTCAATTTGGACGGCTGTTCATCAAAGTGAAATTCTGAAATCGGAGACTAGTTTAAGGTTAGGACCCTAAGACATATCATTAGAAACAGAACGTGTGGCAAAAAATATGTGGAAACCACTTGATCAATCCTAAGTAAGTTTCACTACAGTGATGGTTTTTTTATCTCTGTTGAATTTTGATGACAGCCAGAAACACGTGATCGACAATTCGGTGAAGGGGCCAGAAATAAAACTAAATGAGTTTTGGCCACAGAAAACTGTGTGATGAGCAGTAGACGGAATAGACCCCGTGGTCACCAAGATCCACTTTTCAGTGATGGAAACCGACAAACTATGCCCCGGAAATACGAGTGACGAAGCATATCCGAGCCTGCTGCATCGGGCTATGACAACCCCCAAAGTTTGAACCTCAGATCCTGGGGTTCCATAGCACGCCGGTGATAGCCACTAGACCACTGGGCTGCCACCATCCAGTTGTCACCATTCAAACCGCTTGAAGGTGATGACCTCAATAACACTATATTATTTCCTGATTTCAGCACATCGTGACGATTCCATCTGACGTCTAAATCATTGGAAAAATTAATTTTGTTCCTTCTCACCCAGGTTTGTCTCATATCAACTAATGTTTTTTTCACCCATATTGTTTTCGAGACGAACTCATCTTGTCCATTTTTACTTCTTGCGTTGTTCATGAGAAGTCAGGAACTTCGAAGTCAACGTCCAATTCGCTAGCCGTCGGTTATGCAGTTAAGAGTAAGACGTTCGTGTCTCAACCCAAAGGATAGAGATTCTGGAAACAAACGTGGTACGCACTGTTTTCAATCGGTTCTAAACCGGACAGAAAGAGTGTCCAGTGCTTTTTCGGAATCATTATAGAAACATTTCAATGCAGATAAAGTTTCCTTCCGTTTGGGACTGTCATCCGGGTTCCTACTGAGCCCACGTGGAACATTTTCGTCATAGTTCTTCCGTGATAACCCGTTTCGTCCATTACCGCATTTGGGTGATCTATCGAAAAGCGATTAATCAGCTGACCGGCTACGAGCACATCAAACCATACAGCTCAACTAGCGTTGTGCGCAACTTTTGCCCGAACGATTTGTTTGATTTGCATAACATATTGGAAATAACGCAAAACCCAGCAACTGATTTCGAGGGGGAAAACAGCATTCCGCTATTCTATCAGTGACAGGTCAAAACACTTACACAGTTGATACATTATTATTTTTGGTCGGATTTTAACCCTCAAATAAACATCGCAGTACGGAACATTATCTTATGAATAACCGATGAGGAGAAACCACAAGTTCCGCGTTTCGCATTTCTAATCAACCGCTGCGTTTACATAATTTTATGGAAAAACGAATGAACTGATTGCTCATCCGGATCTATCTAGCAGTAACTGAAATCATCTAAATGAATCTGAAGTATTGATTGTGTTAAAAAGACACCAATTGGAAAACCATTTTCTAATGTTCTCAGACTGAAAACATCGAATTTAGTCAGTACATAAACCATGGATTACCAAATTTCATTGGCCTTCAAATGACATGAAAAGGTCTAGAGAGGAACATTTATCCATCGATTTTAAAATCGGTTTATAGAATAGCGCTTAGCCCAGTGAGTGACTTCAATTGGTTTTCACAGGTTAGTTTATCAAATATTTTCAGAATGCTAAACGTATTCTTCTTATGCGGTTGATAAACAAGTTGACACAAATCCAGGTCGCAATAGTCGATGTTGTCGTGTTGTCGCGTATGCAAAATTCGGGACAGCCGAGCTCTAACACTTGCATCTTAAATCATCGCGGCGGTAAGAAAAGGATGACGTTGTTAAAGTATTTTTCAGTGTCAAAACAGACATTGTCGGTAGAAACATCGTTTTTTTCACTCATATTTGGGCAGCTTTAAATTCAGTATTTCGCACTACCCATTTGGGGCGATTAGATTCTTTCTTTTTAATTTCTGCATAGGATCATCGATCGTGTCGATATATGCGTGTGTGTTGTGCTGATCTAGGTTTACCGATGCAATAAGATGTTCTAACTATTCATTCGAATACCATGCGAATTAGTCTCCTAATGAGTACTGCTGACGCGTCTCTACAACACCAAGCATACTCTCCTCTGAAGGATGTACTTCTCATCACGGGCCCGATGAATATGAAAGTAGTATCTCGATTATGTACATAAGTGCTATGCGGTAACAAATAGTTTCTCGAGTTGCTTCTCTGATTGTTTCCAGCTGCTTAGAAAACTTAGAGCTACCACATTAATATCGGAACCCATTTGGCTGTTTATCAATCCAGTGTTACTCTTTACCAAAAAAAGTACTACTTTTGGCCATTCATCCCTCAGTGCTCCTACCTGTCAGGACAGCAAATCAGGGACCAACTATCTGGACCAACAAAGAGGCCCTAGGGAGGAGCCCTGTCACAAGACAAACACGAAAGCCGATTGGCCAATGCCTGTGTAGCCAATGATATTTCACTCAACATATCATTGAAGCCCATTGGTTTTCTACCATAAATGAATCACTACTTCTGTCAGCTTTTCCCTGCAACTTTGTGTCGATTGCGATTCTCAATCGAAGTTTTTGCATCACATCTATTTTGTCTACTACGGTGAACTAACTGTGAGGCGTATGTTCGGATTCCCGACTGGACCGATAGATTTGCTCACACCGCTGATGTGAACGAACCACGTTCGACCAGGTGTGCACCGCCTTCCAATATTCCAGTTCACATTCAATTTGCTATCTGCTTAATGACGCTTATGGTTCATTAATGAATTTCGATGAATCAGTAAATCTCAATGGTTGTATGACTTCGAAATTTCTGGAAAAGCTTGTCGATTCCGTTTCCGGAACTGTGGAACTCTTTAAACGCGCCGTATTACCCCGTCCATTCATTTTGATAGTTTATCGATCGGCCGTCTTGACCCGGTTGATTAATCGGAAATCTTTCCAGAAAGACCATGTTGGCGACGGTTGAAATCTTGAAACGCATTCCGTTGTTGTGCGATAACTGTTTGACTCAAATGGGACTACTTAGAACGGTTTGATAAACTCTCTTCCTCACAGACCCAGTCATTTATTATCAAACCAAAATGAGTATAATGTTGCCGGAGTTTCATGGATTAAAGCGTTAGCGCCGTCAAACGGTGCTCGTCAGCATCCGGATGTCGTGCATTTGATATCTGTTCTGACGCATAGCATCAAACCTTTTCATTTCATCATATCAGGTGCGTCCCATTCTACACTCAAAATTGCGTTTTTGGATGTAACCGGATATACGGAAATCAGTAAAACTAATGAATAAAATATTGAATCCAATTATTCGGATTGCTTATTGTTTGAAAACTGAACGACTAATGTGCCTCACATGATTTGGTATATTGAACGAGTATTTGGTTGGATACGAAGCAATCAACATATAATTGTACTGTACAAACTATCAGTTCTCTATTGAACTATTAAGGGCATCCATAAAAGTTTCAGTTCCATTTTCAACGAAAAGCGGCTTCGTTTATTCGGAGGGATGATGCATTCAACACCAGCCTATCTATCACTGAATGTGTATAGGTCATTGAAGATGGTGAAAGTGGAGTACAACACGTTTGATGTTCTGGCTCAACTAGCTTCGTTATTTCAAGGAGAGAAAGGCAGTCTTAGTGGAGCTCTCTCTCAACTTGGGATAGAACTGATATGTGATATGCAGGTTTTTTGGAGGAGAGCAACGTGGTTGAAGAATACGTAGACTCCGCGGACGTTCATGCACAGTGGACAGGTTGAGTTGAAAAGAATATCTTTGAAATGCTTTTCACGCAGTGAAGATTGCTTTCAATTACAAAATTGGTCGAGCTGGGTAGCATAACACTCGATTGTGAAGTAAATTACCTTTAAAAGCTGTTTGTATAGTTTCTCTACGGTATCTCTTTCGTTAACTGAATTTTACTAAAGAAGACCGATGTATTCAGGAAAATATGGACTTAAGGCACACACCAAAAAGTTATATTATGAAACGGCCCAGGTGGAATTCCTAGTTTCACCACTACAGAACCAAGCTATAGTTGAAAATACCTAGGCTATGCATGTACCGCCCATCTCCCACTAACCCGCATCGATCGAGAGAAATCAGTATCACAGTGCCTGTACACACCCAGACGTTCGTTCGTTTGTTTTTATTTTTATTGTTACATTCTGAAACCGAAAGATATGTTCTTATAGTCAACGTTGGTCACATTCACTATTAGTCATAACCGTAGTAACTGATTGATTAAGCTCCCCACGTGAGGCTATTACGTGATTCATAAAGTAGAAGTGAGGATATCGTTAAACCAAGGTCCTGTTTAACTAATCCAATGAACTGTCAAATTTCGTCAGCTCTCTAACATGGAAATTTGTGATTTTCATTCAATCATTCGCACAGGCACGTCAGTGAGACCTCAGTTATCGATCTATTGGGGGATACAACACCTTACACAATAACCCGGGTGAATGAATCGCGCGAATTTTTTATCCGTTTGCACAGCTAACCCAGTGCGATATACTGTATGAACTTAATTTCGCTCCGATCAGCGAGATTAATCTGACAACCGCAAACCCGATCCGACCTTTGGTGATCACTGTCACAAAACTAACAAATCAAAGTTCTATGTGTACGAGACTAGTTTATCTAAAACTAAAATTGAGATTTGCTACCAAATGTCCAAATAACCCAATATTCCAACCAGGTAATTTCCCCAAAATGACGCTCATTAATAGATAAAATGAGTAAAATATTGGATCAGATCAAAGTTTACTTCTGATTTTTGCATTGATGGTTGATTCCATGGGGATATGAATCCAACCAGAGCTCATGAAGTGGTTAACCCACGCGTGCGAATGCACCGAAACCCACACATTTTTGACTAGATGCACGTCTATAAATGTACAATCAGGCTCTTATGTTGAATGATTCATTTTCTATGATGGACACAGCATATTTCAGTAAATATCACCGAGCAAATATTTGAAAGCAATGTAGAATGATTGGAACTCGCGATGCGCATATTGCTTTTGGTCTGTTCTCCGAGCTGTATGTGTTGTTCGCAGACCTTTCGTAGCCAGGCTAGGTCACATCATCAGTGCAAATTTGGGGCTTCGGGCTTCACCCGAAGTATAATCAGACTCTATGTATGTATTAATCTTTACACGTTTTTACATATATACTCTTCAACTATATTCATCTGATTTCCTCACAGTTAATCTACGTAATAGCAACCCAATTATTTGTGTTAATATGCTGACCAGGTGGAGGCATGTTCCGTGGAGAGAACGGCTTTTGGGCTTCAGATACCCGGGGACTTTATTCTAACGGCTTAAAACAACAGATGTCTAACAAAAAAGAAGTTTTAATGGGAGGAGGATTCCGTAGAAAGTCTGGATCATCGCCTCTCAAAGTTCATGGTCAGCTTTTCTTTCGCACCTGTTTTAGAGCGGCATTGAAGACCAAGCTGTTCGTTGTTCCACTACTTACAGATAAATGATCTCATTGATTTTAAGCATTTGGTAACGCGAATTTTTAGTATTGGTTTTATAATGGACATTTAAGGAGGCCGCTGTTCGAGTGATGAAGCTGTAAAGCGCAATTCTACTAAACCTTGTCCACCGTAGACATGCAGTTGATTCGGACACATTTTTCACAAGTAACTGCACAGTATACAAGAATCACCACAACGGATTACGTAACAACTGCGAAAGTCCTTGTACTTAGGAGTGTGGAACCGTAGTTGTGCAAGCAACGTGACTTGGTTCAAGCGCTGCTCTTTTCGTAGTCCTGAAAACGATTTTTCCACATGTCTCTGCAAAGATTTCTCTTTACTTTCCCTCTGATTTATTGACTTCTCTATAGGTTACATGTGATTTCTCTATTTTTGGTCAACACTCGTCCCATCGTACGCAATATGAGCATTTTCTATTTGCTTTTCCTGTTTACATGAACTCATGGCTTATCGATACAGGAACATTTCAGACTAGCATCCATCCAAAACCAACTTATACCATTTAATACTCTGATTCAATGGTTGAACTATGTATACATGCTGCTGACGAACTATGGAAAAGAAATTTCCTCACTTTTCCGCTTTTACATAACCTGTTTGATGAATCGGACGATAACCAAATTCAATTGAGCTTTATTTCAACAGGACTGAACTGGCAGAACACAATCCGAAAACGAATTGTAACTAAGGTAGGGTAGAACGAATTGTGAACAAAATGGAAAACGAAATTTACTTATTTGCCAAATGAAGCTGACTAAATCAAAATCATCAGTTAATGGTTGTGCCAGGGATGAGTGCGGCTAGCCTCAATCGGGCAGCAACAAGTACCATGGTGCAAAATATTTTCGAACCAATTGTTATTGCTATCAACTGGTCGAGGGGTGACAATGCTGTATCAACCAAAAAAAGAAAAAAGAAACAATGAAATACAGCCCAGATCTTATGAAACAATAGTTTTATGCCGTATGGTGTCCAGAACGTTTTATCGAACACCAAAAATTTTTCAAAAGAAGCACTACTTGGAAACATTCAGAAGCAGCATTGTGTTTTATCCACGAGTCTGCGTTCTTTAAAATATACCGAATTTCCCAAATAACGGCAATCGGTTGTAAGTGAGTAGGGCAGGATTTGATTCAATTTCACAGAAGCATTCTCGCATTCTACCTGTGAGGTCCCGGGTTCGATCCCCTGATCGTTCGATGGATTCGTACCACTGATGAAACAGTGATCGATTACCCGTAAAGTTCTAGTTCGATTGAGAGCGAGAGAAATCAGCACTTATTAGTCCTACTGTTGAGCACTATCTTTCCGATTCGTGGTGGTCCGGTGGTTACGTCACCAAATAAACACTATCACCGCTTCACTCCCCCCTTGTGCGTTATGCGTCAGCTTTCTATTTCCCAAAACTCTCTAAAGAAAAAAATGATAAAGATTCCGCTGAGGTTTTTTTCTCCCACCATATCATCAATTCGGAGTTCCTATTGTCTAATCAAACTGTCATCGCTGGTTTACAAGAGGTGAAACTCTTATTCACTGGCATTAATGCATCGAGGTGCGGTTTGGTAATCCAAAGTAAGTGTGGGACTAAAATAGAAAACTTCAAAATAAAAACAAAATAAAGCTTCAATGTGAGGCGAAAATTCTGAATGATTTACACTTCAATTAGCTTTGAAACAATTCGATTACACTGGATCTGACGGACTTACCGTCCCGATCAAAATGATTCCAAACATCTGCAAACTGACATGCCGAGAGATTTCGAAAACGCATCTTTTCTGGGTCGAAAAAATTCAGTAAACAATTATCGGAATTCATGGTTTCCAAACGGCGACCTTCGGGTCCTTCAGTGAAGAGGGATTCACGTGGGACCATACTTAGGCGTCGTGTAGTCATGTTTTCCTTACACTGTGCTATGACAAAACTCGCGTTGTATGTTTGTTCTGCCGTTGATTTGGACTCTATCTCACTTGCTGTCGCCCAATTCATTGGACCAACCAATTAGAGGAAACGGTTTTACTGTAATCAGATTGGTTGAAAAATGGGAAAAATGAGTAGTTTATGATAGAAATGTTTTAAGTTGGTACCCGGTTGTTGTTTGTCAAGCACGCAATGGTGCAAACATAAATGTTATTTCAGGCACGGTAATTTGAAGGAGTGCTCTTGCTTACTGGCAAGAAATCGACGGAGTTTTTGATTTCTAACAATTGAAACACACACAATTTATTCATCGTTCTCATAACATTTTCTCTCATTCTCCATCGCTTATGTGAGATTGTTTCTAGTTTATTTACAAAACATCCATCATGTGTTTTCAGCTGCCTATTTACCATCTTGTAAAAGTATGTGATCTTCATAGGACTCCTTTTGAAAATTTTTCTGTCCACACTGTACATCATCTCACGGATTGCGATTCGTCAACCGACCTTTACCAATGACATATTCAGATCCAATGGTTCACGCAGATTATCAAGTAATAATATTTGACGACATCTAGTGGCCGTTATCTGTTTGAAACCGGTGCGACCAAGACAACTGCGATCAGCTTGGAAGAATTCGGTTTGCTGGAAAATGGAGGCCAAAATTCGGAAAATATGTGAAAATTGCACATATGAACTCTACGGTTATTGGGAACGTGAGTACCAACACAGAAAAGCACAAAATAGTTGAACAGAAGTACATGAGTGCAGTCGTTTGTGGACCTCAACCCCGTTCTACACACACAGACATCAAATCTGCCGTACTATAAGATCGGCAAACATGTCGTTACGTAAAAGTATCAGGAAACGTACTTCGGTTCGGGGTAGTGAGAGCAATCAGAACAGATTCCGATTGATGATTTCACTTAGCTCTAAACGCAATTCACGTAAGTCATCAAATGTGAGGGTGAGAGGGGAATTGAGTCACACTCTGATAATTATTTCACGATTTGTGCTTCAATAAGCTGAGACACTTAACTTCAACATCTACCTTCCGAAACTATGCAGCCGTGCATGATTCGTCGATCCACATCTCAATTGATGAGCAATGTCTCTACGTCTCCAAACCACTCTACCTGACTGTGGACGCACACAAATTTTTGATCTTACAATTGCGACTAGCTTCACCGCATAACATATTCAACAAACCTCTGTTAATTGCTCTTCTATCCAAGTGTTTTAAACCATAACCTGATCCCACTCATCATTTGGCTTATGAGTAATATTTTCCAATCAATCGAAGTGAACAGAATATAGCTATTTAGCTACTATGCAGCTACTGCTAAGTAGAATCCGAATTGCACCTTTACACATCAAGCGTTATCCAAAAGCCCGCAGTCCTTTAGCCTCGACCCGTCATCCGTTAACCAAAAATCACAATGCTCTAGCCTGGACCCACAATTCTTTAGCCTGAACCCACATTTCATTAGCCAGAACCCGGAATCCTTTAGACGCTGCCTGAAATCCTATGGTCTAGACGAACAAACTTCAGATACACCACTGAAGATGAGTCAGATTAAAATGTATAGAAGTATTCTGACGTCTACGAATGTTGCAAAACTTATTTCCTACAACTTTTGCCAGTGTTAAGCTTGTTTAGACAAAAGGAAGTTTTCCGGTTGCACTCTGTGCCGTATGTTGATTGGCGAGGATGTAAACGATGTGCCCTTATTGTTAACACATTTGACACATCTCGTACAGCTTCAGTATGTCCGCCTAAAATGCGATACCCCTGTGAGTTAAAGTCTCAAATGTAACACAAACGGTATCTTGCTTTTCATTCCCAAACCCTGAAATAAATCAAAAACAGATACGACAAAAAGGAAATGCTATCCGTTCTGTATATTCACTCAAATTGAATTCCGCTCTTGAGATGTGTATACATTACCAGGCCGAGGATAATAAACACAGTTAATAAAGATGCAGTTCCATTGCTATGATCAGAACGGTACAAAATTTGTCCTAATTACCACGGTCGAGGCTCCAGAATTACGCGTTTCGTCTGAAGCGTGATCGAAAAATGTGTATGATAAGTGGTGTATTTTGAGAGAATCGTTTATTATCCTCTGCCTAGTACTATATTCACATGTTGAGAACAGAGATCCTTCAAAATGGGGGTGCGAAATAGAAAGTGTTCACATTTTTATGGTATCACTTTTTAATTTATTTCAGAACCTGTGAACGCAAAAATATATATAGTGTTTCTGTTACATTGGAAACTTTCATTTAACAGACTATCGCATTTCATACGGAAACACTGAAACTGTAGATGTCTCTAATGTTTTGATGATACTGGCATATCATGTAAATTCTATCCAAACAACAAGTGGTCTAGTGTGTGACGACCACACCTTATTGTTTAAATAAGCTTGGTACTATCAACATTTGTAGAAAATAAATTGTTTCAACATTCGTTCAACTCAGAATATTCTAATCAGTTTTCGTCAGAGTCGCCCAAAGTGGCGTGGCTAAATTTTGTGTGTCAAGGCTAAGAGGGTATGGGTCGTGGCTAAAGTACTGCGAGTTTTGGTTAAAGCATGATGAAAAAAAGGTGTATAAAGCACACAACGAATTCAATTAAATCGATCCAAAGATGACGTGTAGAACTCGGAATTCGCTACGCTCGTGTTTGTTCGTTTCACCATTCCCCAACAGAACAACGGAATTTGAAGCTAACGTTGTTTACGACGGATATTTATGTTATCTGAGGGAAATGCGGGATTTTATTTTATTGGATGATGAATTTGTCGTGTAAATACGACATAAGATGAGAAGCTTGGAAGCAATGGACAGCTGTTTGGAACTGGTTTGGTCTCATCATCAGTGCCGATCCATCGACCGAACTGGGGGATTGTGCCATACAGTGTATATTCCAAATGAGGAACGGTCTGGTGACCTACCGGGTACCCAATTGGACAGTTTGTCTACGATAGAACTGTCGGGTCATGGGTTCGATCCTCACTTGGGTAGATGGATTGGCACTGCTGATGATACCCAACCAGGTCGAAACACTCTGTCCAGAGCTTTCAAGCCTTTCAGCTCACACCCAAATTACAAAACGAACTCATCATATATATATATATATGTATAATACGGGAAAGTTTATGCAACAGACCAACTCTTCTCGTATTAGCTGAGTGTGAGAACAGCACACAGCAGTTGAATACAAATGGATGAATGCAGTCGTGACTCCCCTCCTCTCGCCCGTTCTACACACACGCACATTAGATCGACCGTACCAACAGAACAGTGAACATACTGTTGCATTCTTCGGTTCGGGTTTAGGAGAGCAAACATAACGGATTCCCGTTGATGCTATCACCCAGCTCGAAATGCAAGTTATTCCTGTCATCGAGCATCGTTGTTATTGTTCAGGCGGGAGAGTTCAGTACAACTTTGACAATTGTTCTGCGATTCGTGCTTAAGTTTGTTGAGACAACAGACATCAATACCCATCATTTGGATCTCTGCAACCGTGTATGAATAACTGGTCTAGATAAGAAAAAACTCTACCTCGAAACCACCTAACGTAGTTGCTGACTACGAACGCATACAAGTTTTCAATCTCACAACCGCAAGCAGCTTCACCGTGTACAAATTCAACAAACCATTTTCACAAATCAATTCTTTCATAGTTAAATATTTCACGTCACAATATATATTTATCCCAAAAGGTATGTAAACTATCTATACTCAATTAAATGCTCAGTGGTTTTGGATAGAGTCCTAAATAGAAACCCGACACTAAGCTCAATTAAACGGGAAAAATGTCAACGTGTAAAGCTCAAAATTCGGTACGCTCCTTTTTATTCAAATAAACAATCTTCAATGAAGCCTTGGAACAGAAAGAAAACTTGGCAAGTTTGAAGCAAACCTTGCGAATCATATATATATGCATGTATATATGTATTTATATATATGTATATATATATATATATATAAGAGAAATTCCTTGTGACAAACAGTTTCCTACGGTGTTGAACCATTGCTGATCTTTTCTATCCGTGACATAAACACACATACTTGGAGATGTGAACGACTGATAATTTTGATCCAATGGTTCATTTTTCTGTGGACCATGCCAACACCATCCGTAGTATTTTGCCTAATGTTCTGATCTTTTCATCAACCCTATTTATGTGAGCATTGGTGCAATTATTTTCATCCACTTTTAACCCGGGAATTATTCGCAATCAGTTGCTAACTCGTGGCTCACGCATCATGCTGTTCCGTTTCGTTTAACGTTTGACCCCGTAACATGCAGATCCAAATCTAGGCTGCTTCCATCGATCCATTCGCGTGCGTTTGTTTCTGTACCCTGTGTTCCAGCCACAATTAACTATGCCTACTCAAATTGTTGGCATCATTTTGGTCACGTGTGTTAGTTGTGTGTACCAAATCGGTCCAACCTCGAACAACTTCAGTAACAATGATCCCACCAATTTCGTCAAAAATCCTGTCTCCTCCCCCCCCCCACTCTACCTCGGCCACTATCACTGGGATGTTCCATGAGACGATTTATTCGTGATCGATAACATTTAGCGTTGCTAAGGTCAACAAATGTGTTAGATATTTTTGCAAATTCGATTTGCCCCACCTCCTCAGCATGAAAAAGCGTAATGACCCGTGAATCCTCATTCCTTGGATCACATGGCAAACCAGATGTGCAACGATTCTCGAATTGGAGCGAGATTTTGCTGGTTGTGAACAAAACGATACAAAGGAAACGGTAGCGAACAAATCGCTTTCAGTGATTCGTATCCATGCCAATAAATCACAATAGCTATCTTAATTTTTGCACATATATATTCTATATGAAGTGTGCTTCGCCAGTGAGACTGTGCGGACAATTAAAAGAAAGATTGAAATCCGAAACCGACGGCCGGTGTAATAGTGACAGCACCACATTAAAACCTCGTAGTAGCCGTTCGTGAACTGGATAAAACAGTAGCAAATTCCGTAAGTCAACAGAGAATCAAGATTTGAGTACTGAGAGTACATTTTAAGGGGAAGATAGAGAAGTCATATAGAATGCGAATGCAATACTATTGAGTAGATGCACGAGTGGTACTACTTGCGACAAATTTAGATTACTGAGCGCCTCTAATCAGCGGTTAATATGATCTCGAGGTCCCCACGCAGGGAGCATAGTGGGAACTATATGACCCATTATCTCAGTAAAGGTTTTCATAACCTCATGCCAGGTGATAGTTTAATCACTTTTGGTATTTTCCTGTCCGCTACCTGCTTCGGGCAAACATCGCTCGCCATGGCAACCTATTTGGTGATATGAGCCACACATGTCCCAGTCAGCAAAGTTCATGTAATTTAATCAATTGTTCCACTGGATGATAGCGATTATCTAAAACTCTACACCTAACCTACATGTCCGCCAGGTGAAAAATAGCTACCTGAAAAACAAGATTTGTCTNGCTTAAGTTTGGGGAAGGATCAACCGAAACTTATGGCAACATTTTACACATTGAAAGAGCAAAACGCATGCCAAATATGGATACATTGGCACTCAATCTATCTAGAAATGCTTTCAGTTACCTGGAACTTCACTTATAAATAAAATATCATCTACATACCGCTAATCGATCTACCTCCTGGGATCTAATCGATACCGCGTTTTGAGCACTAAAATAGAGCTGTTTTAAAAATAACCCCTTATGACAAAGTTAAACATAAACGGAGAGAGGTGCCAACTTTGTCGAATAACACTTTCTGTAGTTAATTCGGGTGAAAAAGTGCCGTAAGCTCGGATTCCACTTTGGCTATTATTTTAACTTTCCCCTTCAGTGAAAGGCAGAGTCGGCGTAGAAAGCGGTAGGCTAAGTTGTAAGCCGCTTCGAATCGTGGAGGACAGAGATGTCGCGTCTACAAAAGCGGTGTCTGTTTTCTAAAATGTGGCCAAAGGAAGAATGCGGTAAAAAACGAGCCTGGTTCTCACGTGTGCATCGCTCACGTGCGGCAGACAAAAAACGGGAGTATAATACTAGCGGAAAGTTTAGGGGCAATTTTGGTTAGGGTTATTCCTCTGTGACTTTCACAAACAGACCTGTCATTTTTCTTGTAGGTCGGTGTCGTGACCGATTCACACCATCCAGTTGAAACCTGTTCTCTCTCTCATACTGTGCCCAGGAGTTTTATTAACTCTAAAAGCATCCTTAACCCTCAATCGGGAAAAAATGTCCCGGTCAGAAGCCTGATGCATTTTGAGGTAATTTACTTTTCGGGTACTTTCCATTTCAGATCGATACCAACTGGCAATACGTGCCCAGTTGAGATACTGTGTCGACAGAGACCAGCTGAAATTGGGCTTTGCAATGTTCATTGTTCAAGACGGTGTTGCCAATTGTGTTTCAATGTGCCATCAGACTCCTTAACTAACTCAATTTCGCCTACTTTCCTTGAACCCGTACTCCTAATCAAATAAACAAGATCGCAACTATCACTAATAGCTGCAGCCTTCTCTACACGTCCACCCCTTCTTACGGTCATTCCTTAGGCTATTGGGAAGCTGGCGTTTAAGGAACTTGCGCACTTTGTCATATTTAGCATCAGAGGGAATGGCTTTGCGCGCATTCAACACAGCAGCCGAGGTAAAACAGATCCATTGATTTTGGTTGATCGTCTTGACTGACATCTGCATCGTTTCCTTAATTACCATTGTGGGTTCACTGAGTCCTTTGGTTGACGATTGAGCTAAAAGGCGATTAAGTAGTTTCAATTAGAAGGCCGATTGACAACTATTGCTCACGGTTTTCCGAGGCTATTGTTTACTTGTTTACCAGGGAGTGGAAAAATCCGGCTCGTAGCAGAGCGCAGTATTCACTGGATCCTCATCAGCGATAGCCGATGGCGATGTGGTCAATTTGAGTCCAGCGGTGTGAAGAGGTTGGTGGTTTCCAAGTAAAACGGTGTCGTTTCTTGTACGAGAAGTTGGGAGGCAGTGTCATCACTCTCATCAACTCCGAGTGTTATTTACAAAAAGGGACGAATCGTCTGACTGTCGACGGTCAACCCTAATCTACCCCGCTTTCCTTTTATCGCCAGCACCAATTTGTTACACTGTACTTTACACCAAGTTAGCAGATATGAACACCTTTTATGGTAATTCGTTACTGATGTTTGCTTTATTCATCGCTGAAAGCTTGCACCACAACTTCTGTACCATTTATTCTATCCAGACCGTAGTGATCAAAATATTGAACCAAATAGAGGAACTTCTCATCGAGATCATACAAGCATTAAATGCTCAGCCACATGTTAAACCAAACATTTCTTCCTTAGGAACCAGTGATTATAACCTGATCCTGTTCGAGCAGAAGATTTACTTATACTCAGGACGTTTTTTACTCGACCTAGTACATTGTGTTTAATCTTTCTCCACCCCATATTTTCCTGCTAAGCGAGTCTCTCAAAGTTGTTACCAACTATTGTCCTCTGGACCCAACCTGGTTGTTCAATAGGACATATCTAACAGACAGGTTAAATCGTAATTCAACCTGCGATGTTTTCATACAACTTTGTTTCTTTTACACGACAGTAGACCAACATTTGTTACAAACGTCTTTGTATTAAAATGAGACATACAGTTCACTACGAATGTAGGGCCTAAATACAACCATTATGGTTTTGATCAAGAATAAAATTAGACGGGGTTGGATTTCCTTTATGCAATTTGGTTTCAAGCACGAGTGACTCTCAATTAGTCTGAAGACATAAGGGAATGATTGCCAATTCTTCTATGGATAGTGCACAACCTAATGCCGCATTTGTTCATTCTTCGTCTGACCCATGCTCCAGCTATATTGACTCCAGTTCTCCAGAGATCTCATCTTCCGTTGAACTCATCCACTAGTGGAACGCGTGTTCTCAAGGAGTCGACCGCATTTGGTCCCAGATAACTTAAGTCCTACACTTTTTGAACACGCTGCACAACCACCTACAGGCTCTCCGTCACATTGTGAGAATTTACACGTGTTCACTCATTATCATGCGTTGTCTTTACTCACAGGATGATATTATTTGGTTCAAACGTGCCAGGACATGCTTTGATGGTTCGTTGGTTTGCGCGATTCCAGTACCTCACTGTCCAGGCTGGATCAAAGAAGACAATTGTGCCCTTAATTGCCATTGGTTGCACTGTGCCGTCATTTATCAGCCCTAACACTCGATCTCAGTTTCCAAAGATGTAAGATTTATCTAGCGTCCTTCGATCAAGAATTCATATCAACACGTGGAGTTTGTGTACAAGAGTTCTGTTTGAATAAGTATAAAAATGACTCTTCAGGGTCGATAGGCGGTTTTCAAGTTTACGGATAGGATCATGGAACCGGAGAAAACATTCTTGGGGGAGGGTGTGTATGCGTGACATATGTCAACGTTTCCTGATGTGGCAAGTTTAATGTTATTTGTCAGTCCTGCTCAAAAGGTATTGGGTGCCTAACTGTGCAATGTCAACCAATATTCCCCCGTTTTACTCAAAATTTTGAATAACTTGTATGAAGCACCTTACTGTACATAATCAGATCATGTTTTTTTGACTTGATCAAACATTTTATTGCTCCGCCTTTATTGTATTGTAGTTTAACAACTTCTGCAAATATGAAACCTACATTTCAGTTAAATATATACATTTTGGAGCAAGAGAGAAAATAAAAAAGAGATTTAAACCCCAAAACTGTTAACAAATTCTGTGAAAACCTGTTATTTGTTAACAAGAATACGCGCTAATGAAGGTACTGTGGCTTTACTATGTATGTGTATTCGAGGAGGAACACAACGATATTGTGATCTAGTTGAGGGATGGGAACAATAGGAAGTTAGATCAGCACACAGCGGATGTGTGGAGTCGATGAGAATTTTGTGTGCAAACTTTTCACATGCATTCAAATGACGTTCGCATAGGTTAGTTATCAACTGCTTCAGTGGGATTGGAGAAACGCGGTTAATGATGGTCACTCCAAGTCGAAGTAGTTTAAAATCTTTCTTTAGGAATTTGGAAAAAGTAACGAGTGAGCAATAAAGTAAGACGGGGAAAACCCACTGGAAATGATTGATTGTTGAATACGAAACTGACGAAGTTTACGGGTATGAAAAGAAAGTCAAAGTTTTATTATGGGCATAACTTACAATCTCGTGCTTTTCTTGTCCCATAGGATATTTACACAGATGAATCGGTACACATAGAAAAAGAAGTCACATAGAGTTCCGGATAAGAGATAATAGAGAATGTAGGCCACAGTGAACTTCCGTTTGCTTTTAGTGGTGTACCAATGTGAGGCGTGCCAAGGTTTCGTCGAATCTCTGCTTGAAAGATTCAATAGTGGGTGCACAAACGACAAAAGATGAAAGGGCGTTCCAAGATCTGCATACTCCAACAGCAAAAGACTGCCACCGACAATCCAGTCGATATTTGGGAATTAATAGTTTGAAACGGTTTCCCGTTAGGTGTACATTTTTCGATAACATGAGCAGCGATCTGCACAGATGGTTTGCGTTCTGCAGTATTTGATACGCTAAAATCAAGTCTCCTCGAGTTCGGCGGTACTGAGCAGAATATAGTCTCAATGATCGCAATCTGTCCTCGTATGATAGGTATTGGAATCCCTTGATCATCTTGGTGGTTGTCCTTTGTGGACGCTCAAGCATCTTGCAATCACGTTCAAGCCATGGACTCCAAGCTTGAATGGCGTACTCTGTGCAGGGTCGAATGTTCGCTGATAGCAAACGTGGGAATAGTGATGATTCAAACCGGCCAAAGNCGCCGAAGTAAGCCAACATTCTTCACAGCAGCAGACGAAGCCTTAGCACAGCTGTTGGATCAAACTAAATCCTCTTGAACAACAATACCTAAGTCCCCTTCGCTAGAAGCATGTAGCAGCTGCTGGTCCCCGAGGAAATAAGGAAATTTCCCCTTGTGGCGCAGGGATAGGACCTTGCATTTAGAAATATTGAATTCACTGTCGTTCTCCTTAAACCATTGATAAGCTGCG
>UZAN01040279.1:20776-33545 GCA_900618425.1 Echinostoma caproni
TTACCCGTGGGGTTCCAAACGGGTCTGTGCTTGGCCCGCGATTTTTCCCAACACTCAAAAACTACCCAACGAAGGCACTGAGGCCAAAATCATTACTTTTTGCAGACGAGGCCAAAATTTGGAATACAGTAACACAACCAGCGCGCTCACTGGAACTCTAGGAAAAGTTGAAAGCAGCTCATCTGTGGTGCATTATGAACGATATTGAATTCAATGTGCCACAGTGTAAGGTTCTATTTCTAGGACGCAGGGGGCGATTTTCGTAGTTCCTCGGAAATGAACAACTGCCACACACCGCAAGTGATAAGAGCCTAGGCATCATCAATCCAGAAAAATTAAGCTGCTCACTCAACTGCATCAAGTTGTCCAACACAACTGTAAAGAACGTCGGTTTTCTTAAGCGGGTCTTTGGCCGGTTTGGGTCAGCGCTTTCCCACCGTCTGCTATCAACATATATTCGCTAATTCACAGAGTATGCTACCTATACTTGGATTCCAAGTATGGCCACAACGTGATTGCAAAATGTTGGAGCGTCCACAAAGGATAGTCACCAAAATGATCAGGGGGAAGAATCGGTGTTCATACGCAGAGAGATCGAAGTCACTGGGGTTATATTCCAATCACTACCGGCGTATCAGAGGAGATATGATCATGGTATACCAAATAATGCAAAACCCAAGCCAACCGTGTCGCCCGCTTCTGAAGTTATCACCCAACGTTCCTCCCAGAGGAAATCTATCCAAACTAGTCTGGTCTCAAAATGCCACTTGGAATGCCGGCGTCAGTCATTTGCAGTCAGTGTGTTCGATCTGGAACTCTCTCTTTCATCCTACGTCGTCTGTGCTTTAAGCATTGAAACTGAGACTCGATGAGAGGTTAACACTCCTTACATTCCAACATAAGTGAGACTGTATGCAGCAGTGGAAGAAGCACGTATCACGTGACAGTTTACACAATGAATTGTATGTATCACTGTTTTTTAACCATCACACTAACCTATGGGACGAGAAAAGCACGAGATTGTAAGTTATTCCGATAATAAACTTTTGATCTTTGACCTACAAGCATGTGAAAGCTTCACTGCAAAATACATTCAGACACGCACCACCCATTACAAATTTCACACAAATTTCAAAAGATATATCTACATCATCCACACGCTCAAGATTGAGACTTTTATTTGCACGTACCTCTTCTTATCATAATTCCGTTTTGCCATATGAAGCACGTCTACTTATTGACCAGGAGAGAATTTCGATAAAATCGCGCAATTGCTTGCTTCATTGACAAAACCCATATACACCAATTTCAGCTTCATTTGATATGATTATGTAAATTTAAATCCATCATTCGAGGTGCATAAAACTACCACTGAGTTGACTTGACTTGAATGAGCATAACAGCTGTTCAACGCAATTTCGGGTAAAAGAGATATTCCAAATTACCTAGTCCCGATTTGTTTTCTTTCATCAAAATGATCACACTCGGTCGGTGATTGATCACGTCCGTGATGCTATATTATGTGGCATACTCCTTATAAAACAGGGATGAGTTGAACAATTAGAAACACATCAGGCGCGATGAATTTGGAAAGAAATAGAACGTACAAAACGCGAAAGATAATAAATCCACCTTTAAAACTCGAACCTGATAGAACAATCCCAGAGTTTGTTCCGCACAGCTGGTGAATGGGGAATGAGTGACCTACGTGTGTGAATTTGAATGAATGTGTTGCGAACGAGAGAGAGAGGGAGAGAGAGAGCAATTAATAACTGGGGCCAACTGCTGGGCATCGGCAGTTTGAGCCACTTATGTCACACATGGCATCGCTGTACACACATTTAGAGTTATCGTAGTTTGTGTAGGTTGTTTTTCAACAAATTGCAATCAATCAGTAATTGTACGCCAGAGAAAAAAAAAATAAACAGAATAGACAATGACACAAATTTTATGTCACTTGGAAAAAGCTTTGATTGTAGAAGCACACACATACATATCTTGCACTCGTTCTTGTTCTCGTTTTAACCCCCAAATTATCATAACCTAAGTGATTCTTGGTAAACAACCGCTTTTGTCTCCATGGCACAGGCAGTTTGAATAAATTCGAACGTCTCAAGACGTGCGCGCAGCCTGGATGTCCTGTGTTCGAATCCCACTACCGCTGTCCATATCTCTCATTGTTGTATTTCTCAAAAACTCCGTTTGAAAGGCTAACTGTAAATTGGTATATCTAATAAAGTAAAAAATGAATCAAAAAAAATTTATCACTATTTATTGATGATACATAATAAAGAGGAGTGAAGTATGTTGTTTTATTAATCCAGGAAAGACCACCAGTAGTACACAGAACAATGGAAGACCATACCAAATTACCTAAGAAGACACAGTTAATGGACGAGATGCGCCTTACAGATTGGAAAATCATAAACAAGCTACGATTCAGTTTGATGAGATGAATGCACAAATAAATCGTAAGGCTTGACTGAATCGAAAACTGTTAAGTAGCAGTTAAATTTTTTTCGCGTACAGCCAAAGATCAGGAACGATTTAAAACACATAGTAGAACAGTGTCTGAATATTTATTAGAGAAATATTGAATGAATAGGGGAAAACAAGAGGACTGTGCCATGAAGCAGATGTAAATGCTACGCAAATTATTACAGTAAGTTCTCTCTCCAGGCTCAATAGTCTGTGTTTGAAGCTTCAAAATTTGGAGCAAAATTTGTGTAAGACGGCAAAAGTTCCAACCGGCATGCGTGTACCCTGAGGGAAAAGTATTGATGCTGGTATTCCGATAGAAAATGTTGAAGCGTGTACTCCAAGGATGTCTGCTGGGGTGAATATTGAATGAATACGTGAGTAGCAAGTGACACGCATAGTTTGAGAAGATCAGGGAAGAGATATAAAATGAACAGAATTCCCGGAGTGATCCAGACACTCGATGGTGTAGTAGACTACAAAAGACATCGCATCTAAGAAGAACCTATTCGTTTTGTGTATAAAGTGCTCAGTTTCGGTAAGAACATTCGAATGCGAAGTTAGACCTTTTGAGAACAGCATGTTCAGCACTTATTTCAGCCTTGATGGCAACAGGACGAATGTAATTGTTGTAGTACGCACTGGTCACGAAATACGAATCACGAGCTACCAATCACTTATTAGCAATCACGCATGCCATGTGAGCACTGAGTCACACTGGTACTAGTAAGACAGTATCCCACGTAACCGACAGGCCAGGAAAAAGTCACAGGAATAGCACTTCGTTTACTGAAGGAAATCATGCGGTTTAAACAATATGTACAAAACAAGTTCATTGGTCACCCACGTCTCCGCCAATCGTTTGCTAGTATTTTTGGTGTCATACAGCTTCTGTCTGGACCGCACAACTTCTGATTGGTTGGTATTATCGACCTATGAATCGTAGTCCGAAAGCGTAGGCACTCTGCTAGCGTCAACTCGGAAGCTTGATTCATCACAGTTGTCCGAAAACTATAACGCGTAGCTCAGTGGTGTGCGTCATTTCGAGTGTTTGCATACGGACATCAGCTTACAAAGTCTGAAGTACAACACAATACAGCATAATCCAATACACAGATAATGTGACCACCTTTCCGAATTCAATCTGCATTCTTGTTTCTCAGTAATAGTTTGGTTGGAAACCACTCATTGAGCATTTCATTTTCTAATTCGTTCCGCGGTATGATTGATGCACTGTAGGCAGCCGGTACGATTTGTAAGCACCATTATTCTCTCTTTAGACTGGCTTAAAAAAGTGGAGAAACAAAGTGCAGTTTACAGAATGTTATTTGTGTGTGTGATGCACGTGATTGTTTAGTAAGATGTGCATATGTGGCGGAGAAGATAACTACTGAACAGTTGACTCCGTTAGGATTATGCTAATCTGCTTTCAAAGGGTAATGTGACATACAAGTGAAGTTATAGGCTGATTGGAGAAAGGCAATGCTCACTTGCAGAAACAGAAAACTATAAACTATGAGCACCTCGCCTGAGGCAGTCAGTCTCTGTGTTAAAATTGATTTTGTTTCAGTGGAAAACAAACTTTAATTACTCAGATCAACTGTTGCCAAATAGAAGGTGGAAGTAGGAATAAAATCGTTAAAAATAACGAATGAACACTCTAGCCATGAAGAGAAACAAAGAGACCGAAACTGAGTTCGTTTCAGGCTGTGATCAAAGAGGAGTGTAATACATGTGTTGGGAGCCATAATGAGACGAACGGAAGAAACTTTCGTGTGGCTTGCAACAGCCAGACAGTGAATACATATGCGATAACACATAAAAAGCACTTCAGTCTTGGCTTTTAATGAAGTGTTCAGGAATGTAGCTCTACCGTCCCTTGTCTTCTGTCGACATCCTTCTTAATTTTGACTAGAATAAACTGAGCCTGCTAGTAGCCGAAGTGAATTTTCAATACTCGTTCAACCAAGACTTCTGTGCAGAAAGCATACGGTTATTAGAGTCTATGCAAGTGGTTTATAAACTTCACAGAATTGTCACTTTTCCAGACAAGTATCGGATTTTTGTACTGAGCACAGAATAACAGCTATCTTGGTAGATGCGTAACTCACGACACATCATGATCATGATCATTATCATCATCGTACAGCGAGATACAGTGAAGCGAGCTTCACTGATCTCAGCCAAACTCACAATGTACACAAAACAAGTGATAAAGCACAAGATGGGGTGGGATTGGACCTAATTGGAGGGAGACAAAGAAGGTAAACCTTTATGGTCAACACACGAGGTACACAATCTAAGAGTGCATTTATACCTTTTCAAGCATTCTTACCTAATAAGAAATGACAACGAGAATGCAACTGCTGTCCTTTCGCTGCCGTATCCTTCAGGGCCTCGAATCAACCAGTTGCAGTTTGTGGACCCCAGTCTCAGATACGGGAAACACCTATTCGACCTAATCGCTCTGTGAATTTCTCTATGCCTCGTTTCCACGTCATCTGTTGACTTCCACGTGGTTTCTTCAAACCTGGAGCCACAAATGCGAGTGAGGCGCGGTGCAGTAGACAATGGCTGTGGTATGCGCAATACGTGTTCTCACTAGCGAAGCCGAGTCATCTGATTTCGATGGGAAAACGATTTCTCCAACGAATCATTAACAAATGCGCGACGACTTACCTCAGAGTTGCTTACACGCCCGCTCCATCCAACTGATTTCAATGCGAGGGTTTTGGTGGTCAGTTTGAGTTGATGCGCTCCATTTGCCAGCTTTCTCTCAGTTAACAAGGAAAACCTGTTGAGGCAGTCAGCTTACATGCTAACTGCTTGATGCCATACGCCTCTGTAAGTTGGATGAGTAATTCAAATATGAAACGCTCAGTGCTATCTTCGTGGCCTTGTAGCTCAGCTGGTAGAGCGCGCGCTTTACAAAAGCGTAGACAGCATCGATACGCAGGGTTCGAATTCTACCAATGCTTCTGAACTGCGCACAATCTCAACAGTTTTCCTTCTGTTCCAATCCGCAGATCATTGGCATTCCTCTTAATATCCGTCAACGAAATACGAATAGCAATTGATCATCCAGAGAGTAATGCAACCAACCCTCGACATCAATCACCGATTTGTACTGCGGAATACAAAACATCCGCAGACACTTGTTCCACTGCTACACTGAGAATGTCACGTTTTTTCTTTTGGTGATGAACCGTATGTTCGGTGTAGTATAGAAACAAAAAATACTGTTTTTTTTCGGTTACAACACATGATCAGCATTACACATTTGGCTGCTCATCAAGTTTGGATCCGTACATCCGTGTCTCCGAGGCTCTAAACGCCACTAGTGCGTATGCTCAGTCATTGCCTGTCGCCGTATGCTTTGTACATTGTTGCTGCTCCAGGACAGAGGATATTTTCCGGTAGTCAACAGGTAAACCGGAGACGGGGCACGAATTACTGTCTCCCAGTTTTCAGTTCAAAATATTATTTGATATTTGGTTCGACACAATAAAGGATATGACAATGGACCGACAGAAATGGTGTTCCAGTCATCACTCAGTATTTTAATCGGAATGCTCGAAAACGCTTGTGTGCATGATTAGATTGTGCCCTCTGTGCGATAACCATAGTGATTCATTTCAGCTCCCTCTCTACCACCTATCCACATAAAAGCAAGGCCGATTCCTGTTCACCTGACACCTTCGCTCTTTTTTATGCATCGTAAAGCCTTCAATAACCACTAAAGCATGTTTTACTTTTTATTCTGTTTTGTTGATGAAGAGGATGATTACTCATCTAGGAAATGATCAGTACTTAAAAACGGAAATATCCACTAAGGCTTTTTGGAATTTGACTATTCTTGGCTCCCGAGGATACTAATGCACTGCCTGATTCCATATCTCCCTGTCAAGACATTCACAAATTTCTGCAGCCAATCCCCTGCTATGTCGCACCCCTGAGAAATTGCATTTTCTAATATCTTCCCACTTTTTGGAAAACCCAAAACCAAGCCGTATGCGTAATAACGTAGCTTTTGACTATGCAATGTTGCACTTCTCAATATGTCGCAGTGATACCTACTTGGTCGTTGACCGATTTTCGGGACGGCCAATGACCAACCAACCTGCAATGTCGTCTCATCTAGTGTGACGCGAACATGAAACTGTTTACTGATTGGATAATCTTTGCGAGCAAGACATATCGATGCTAACAATCTAAGACCGAGGCACTTGATTTAAAAATGTAAGGGTCTATCGATCAGAATATGTTGAAGTGCTGAATCAGACAAGTGCAACTTAGGGTTCCGTAGTTGAATCACATAGTAGTTCAAGAAAAACTAATTACGGTGTTATATCCCATCGAACCACTATCGAATAATTTGTAAATGCTGGAGTATCTCAGGAAAAGTGTCACCTGGATACCAAAGAAATAATCAATACAATGAATGAGGTAACCTGTACAGTAAGAGACAAGCAAATCTCATGGGAATTTCTTTATAGGTTTAAGGTCAAAGTTTAGCGGTATCACGTGATGCAGTGGACGAGTTTCGAGCGGGGTTACTGCAGTTGATCCATGGTTACGCTGACTTTAATAGTTTTACTACAGATGAAACAGCGTTTTATTATAAGCAGTACATAGACAGAACATTAAATCTTAAAGGCAAAAAAGTTTCTGGATCCAAGAAATCCAAAAGAAAGGGTCACATTTCTGCCTTGTGGGAGCATAACTGAATAAAAGTTATTACCGATGAGTATTGGAATATTTCAAACTTCGCGATATCTCCGAGGTGCAGATAGAAAAAGCCTTCCCTACAGTCATAATTCTTTAATGAAACCAAGGATGATTTCTACGTTATTTCACAGTTGACAGTTGACGATGTCAACCCCAAGACGGTTTTTCAATGACGCTCTATTTTACTATTTATAGATAACTCTTTTGCCACAACAAAGCGGCAGTATCCTCCAGTATAAAAATCAACTTTTTATTATGGGAAATACTTACAAGCTGTTGTTTTTCCTGTCCTACAGGAACACATGGATCAGTTTACGCTTCATAGACAGATGAGGAATGTCACAAATTGTCATTGTTTAGTAAACTCCAACGGATGTCGAAACTTAAGACTTGTCAATGGTTTATCCAGTTCGTGCTCGAAAGATTCAATTGTGGGCACAGAAACAACGTGTAGCGGTAGACAATTCCAAATAGTACACACTCTGAGGGCGAATGACTGACACCAGGATCTTAGTTGACATTTTTTTGGGGGGCAATAATTTTAATGAGTGCTCCCTGAGGTGAGTATTGGGCGACAAGACGAACAGTGAACGGCATGGGTGATCAGGATTCTACATCCATAAAAAAATAGAACAACAAACACAAAAGAGAACAAAAGGTATACGGTGAAAAAATTACCATTGTTATCCCAGTTCTCTACTTTTTTTCTCTTTTAACTGTTCCATCTCCTTCCCACTTTGCTCGGTATTTCAACCCACCTACCCCATGTTATTGTTATTATTATAACTGTTATAATGGTTGTGGTGTTGGTACCATGCTTGTTTACAAGCTGGTGTAAAATATATATAAATATATGTATTATTTGATACAACAAAATTAAGTCCTCTCGAATTCGGCAATGCTGTGTAGGGTACAGCTCCAATGATTCAAGTCTTATCACATTAGCTTTAGAATGCAGTCACTTGACCCTTTTGGTGGCCATTGGTTGTGGACGTTCCAGAATCTTACGATCGCTTCACATTCATGGATTTCACAGTTGAATTACATATTCTATGTGGGCTCAAATGTAGGCTAATAACAAACGTGTTTAGAATGTGTTGTAAAAGTGTTTCATTTTTAAATTTTTGCATTAAGTCTCTTTTTTAGTCATTACATGCACTCGTTTTGAATTAAGCAAAACATTGCAAAGGACAAGGTGAATGTGAAGCAATGAATGCGCCGGAAATTATCTCAATTATAGAAGCACTGGATTAGCTAGCTTCAACTGGCTAATGCTCGGATTACTGGAGTGTACAATTGATTTAAATAGCACGTTTGTGAATTTCTAAAGGAGAACCAAACTGAGACAAACGGCGGCTTATAATTGCTAAAAAGACATCCATTCGGTCATTCGGTCCATTGATGGGTTTTATTGCATTAACGTGCGAACGGGTGAACGATAATCGCAATTGAATGATAAGCGGGTGTGGATTTTAGATTTTAGATCCAAGCAATCGATAAACACCGTCACATGGACGCGTCTGTGTGAGTGAATGAACAATAATCGTACTTGTCTTTACTATACCTTTTGCAAGTCACGTTGTCCCAATATCATATGTCTACGGATCATTTCAAGACATCCGCGAATCAATTCAAGTTGGCTGACCATCAGTTCAAGATGTTTGGCGATTATTTCAAGTTGGCCCAGGATCATTTCAAGCTGTCGCATTGACCTCACCTCTGCTGACAAGCATCCCAGCGATGTCTGGATGATCACCATGCAGCACCGATTTCTCTACCTCCCGCTGAAGTGCGAGGGACGATTGTGGGACGGGCTTCGGTCATACACGCCTCAATTCTCATGACATACATATCGGTCGTTCATCTTGCTAGTACGCCTACGCCCTGTGTGTGTGTGTGTGTGTGTGTGTGTTTGTCCCCCTCCGCTGATACCAGTGAATTATGCGCGATCAACGCTTGAGCCGTTACTTACCTCCATCACATGATACTGCAATAGAATTCATAAGCTACACCTCAAGCGGCTGCACTGGGACACCAATTGATCATGCCCCATCGACACACACATCAGTGTTGACCAGATTCACATCTATAGTCTGTTCGACACTTTCAGGTCATAAACCATCTCTGTAACATCAGCACAGAAGCACCTTCAAGCAATGAAGAATGAAAATGACCATTTCGCCATATTTTTGGAACGGAATGAGATATCTCTATCAAATCACCTGCAATAGAAATAACGTAATGAAGGCTATCAAAAGATGTCATAATTTCCATAATAGTTACGGAATTTTATGAGAAATGCCAGTTAAAAAATTGGAATGTTTCCAACATACACTTTTCTGACTATGGGCTCTGAATTCGATAATCTTTAACGTTGAAATCATATAGTATTACTTAAGTACCTCCGTCACACAACGTAAACCGGGTGAATTTAGGTTACCGTATGACATTCACAAGTAGTAAGTGCTAACTGTTTTCAAACAATCTTATTGCTTTTGACGTATTTCTCGATTCAGATTCACCATGGGAACACCGCCGATGACATTGGTCAAAGATCATCGTAACCCGGGTCTGACGCGTCGCTGACTGTTTGGGTGACACACTTTTAATTAGTGAATCACGTGTTGAACGTAATCCGTCACTTATGTTTACCGACACTAGCCCCAATGAATGTATCGATCCGTTAGAACACAAACTGGTAACAACAAAAGCGAACGAACGAGTAGATGTTTATAGAGCTAATGATACACATTTTTCACCGGAAAATCATGAATAGATTGCACAGCGAACCATCAGTTTGGAATATGAGAAAAAAGTCCATGTACGGGGTATTTCCTTGCAACAGATATTTTAATTCAATTCTGTAGTTAGCTGGACTGGAGAAATGTCTGGAATTAATATGCGATAATTGGGTTACAAAATATTCCTCTGAAAAAAGGTAGGTAGTTTTGGGATAACCAGAAACTTAGAACTAAAACAGGGATGAATAACGTACGTAATGTGCTAATTTAAAGCTGAAGGTATCACGAACGATTTCAATTTCTTCGGTATATAAAGTATGCGCCGAACGGTATACCTAAATTCCGTCATAAATAGCATAAACATGGGAATAAGTAACAGAATTAACGAATTTTCATCTATCCGGGTTTATTTTCCAACAAAAGTCACAATTGATCCTTCATAATACTTAGTAGCATCTACGACTAACTAAAATGATATGTCGCAGTTCTTGAAATTTATCCACCTTTCCGAAATCCCGACGGGGATATTGACTATATGTACGTATGTATGTGTGTGTAAGACAAACACGAAATGAAACACTTCGACTGTTAACCGATTCTAATTTACATGTACCACGCTCTGCTAACCCCTTTACCCATATTCATACTACACTTCTAACCAACTGATCAGCATGGTTGCTTTATGCGTGAAAAAATGAACCAATCAACTTGATTTGAATTCGCACACTATGCAGGACTATTATTTTCTAAGCCGATAAAAGTAAAAACTGTTATCCAGTCATCATGGTACAGTGCACCGAATCTCTGGACAGGTTGAGTTCTTTTGGATGTTATTAGGCCTATTACTACGGGTAAACAACCCCCAAAGTCACGAAGGTTTCGCTTTTCAATCATGCTAACTGACAGACAGCATCAGCCCTGTGACCTGGCGTGATGAATCACAAATATATGGCCCCATTAGCACAGGTTCGATAGGCATCCAGAAGACAGCTATGCTGACTACTTCAGTACTCGCTTAGTGGTGTTGTCAGGCTTCGAAACTTGGATCTCAGAACCGCAGCCCTTTATTCTTTTACTTACGTTTCATAAATACACAAATGTGCAAACGATATTCAGAAAGGAGGAAGCGGCCGAGACAAAAGGATGTCATATGTTTACAAGATAAATTGGTGAGCTCGGATGTTTCGACGATGGTATAGGATGTCAGTTGAACTGAGTCTGAAATTGTTTCACCCAAGGGACAAGGCAGCATTCCTGAATATGAATCAGTGTTCCATCAGACTCCTCAATCACCTCTCGCCTACTCTCCTTGACCTCGTATTCGTAATTAGACGGAAAAAGAGGGCAAGACGGTATGTTTAAATTCCGTCTTAAAGAAAACAGTTAATAATTTTTAAACACGGTAAAAAGTAACGTAATTACCGTACTTTTCATCGACACGGCTTAAGTTGTCACAACTCCCAATCGATTTTTCATACTACTTAATAGCATTTACTTCTGAGTAACATGCTATGTCACAGTTTCTGGAATTTACAAACGTTTTCGAATTCCCGAGGGGCGCAACATAGCTGAAGATCGACTGTACCTATAATGTGCACTGCGTCTGAAGCTTCTGTTTCAGTTCTGAGTTTCATGAGGCTAAGAGCATCCGATGCACAAATTCAGTGCGGAAGCAATCGTATGAAATAATACGAAGAATTCCGTCAGATAAACCAGGTTATGTAGCACAAACGGAGTTAAATCCGTTTCGCTTGACGAAAAATAAATTTCACTTAGTTATTCCTAAGTCAGTTACTCGAAATTTGTGCCCTGAGCAACGTTGGGTGCAGTGAATGACGAAAGTTTCATTTTTTCTAACTACCGGTTGACCATTTCGTCTTTCATCTCTCTTACAATTCATTGTGCTTAAATTTCATGAATACAGTACTTCATCAATCCTGCGGGCTTTAAGTTATCCTTAATGCAAAGCTGTGTTTTCAATTGTATGATGGAATTTCGTTATCAATTCGTTATACATGCGACTGATTATTGGAATGGCATCGAACATTAAAAATTATCAACTTCGTCATGGCGTGCTCTATATGTCATGCTGGTTTACAATGTAATATGAATCTAATTTTATCCCGATTAAAAAACAATGCGGATGATTTTGGTTGACAATTTTATTTTGAAAATTGCAAAGCATCTTTCACCTAAAAACATTGTAAACATTTCTGGATGTAAACAAGGAGAAAGCCCATTCAATCAGTGCTTTGTTGTCTCTCATTATGTTGTGCGTGTTTGAATGAAACTTGACAACAGAATTCCATTCTCACCCATGACGTTACCCATTCAATTTAACCCTCATTTGATTCATTTTATTGATTGATTGCTTGATTGATTGATTGATTGACTGACTGACTGATTGATTGATTGATTGACTGATTGATTGATTGATTGACTGATTGATTGATTGATTGATTAATTGATTGATTGACTGATTGATTGATTGATTTATTGATTTATTGATTTATTGATTGATTGATTGATTGATTGATTGATTGATTGATTGATTGATTGATTGATTGATTGGCCAAACTTCACAAAACTATGGTAAACGAAGTTCAAGTGGGATATCTCAACTTGTAGAACATGCACATTCTCAGGTATTAGCAAGGGCATGTAAACTGAAAATAGAGTAATTTGTCAGTTATTAAATCTTTAATTAAATAAAATCAAGTACCGTCACTTAGTTCGCAGTAAAATATTTACAGGGAAACGTAGGAATGCATATTTAATCCGGACAAAGGGTTCGCGATACAAATGTGGTTAATTTATTTACT